>JAKFGR010000223.1:0-22462 GCA_021498465.1 Hylobates pileatus
TTGCAGATTCTTCAAAAAGAGTGTTTCAAAACTGCTCAACGAAACGAAAGTTTCAACTCTCTGAGATGAATGCGCCCATGACTAAGAAGTTTCTCAGAATGCTTCTGTCTAGTTTTTATGTGAAGATATTTCCTTTTCCAGCATTGGATGAAAAGATTTCAAATATCCACTTGCAGATTCTACAAAAAGACTCTTTCAAATCTGCTCAACCAAAGGAAAGATTCAACTCTGTGAGATGAATGCACACATCACAAAGAAATTTCGCAGAATGCTTCTGTGTAGTTTTTATGTGAAGTTATTTCCTTTTCCACTATAGGCCTCAAATCGCTCCAAATATCCACTTGCAGTTTCTACAAAAAGTGTGTTTCAAAACTGCTCCATCAAAAGAAAGGTTCAACTCTCTAAGATGAATGCACACGTCACTAAGAAGTTTCTCAGAATGCTTCTGTCTAGTTGTTATGTGAAGATATTTCCTTTTCCTGTATTGGACGAAAAGCCCTCCTATATCCATTTGCAGAATCTAAAAAAGACTGTTTCAAAACTGCTTAATCAAAAGAAAGGTTCAACTCTGTGAGATGAATGCACTGATCAGAAAGAAGTTTCGCAGAATGCTTCTGTGTAGTTTTTATGTGAAGATATTTCCTTTTTCTCCATGGGCCTCAAAGCACTTCAAATGTCCACTTGCAGATTCTACTAAAGAGTGTTTCAAAACTGCTCAATCAAAAGAAAGGTTCAACCCTGTGAGACGAATGCACAGATCACAAAGAACTTTCTCAGAATTCTTCTTTCTAGTTTGTATGTGAAGATATTTCCTATTCCACTATAGTCCGCAAATCTCTCCAAATATCCAATGGCAGATACTACAAAAAGAGTGTTTCAAGACTGCTCAATCAAAAGAAAGTTTAAACTCTGAGTGAGGAATGCACACATAACAAGGAAGTTTGTCAGAATGCTTCTGTGTAGTTTTTATGTGTAGATATTTCCTTTTTTCACCAGAGGCCTCAAAGCACTCCAAATGTCCACTACCAGATTCTACAAAAAGTGTGTTTCAAAAGTGCTTAATATAAAGTAAGTTTCAACTCTATGAGATGAATGCACACTTCACAAAGTAATTCCACAGAATGCTTCTGTGTAGTTTTTATGTGAAGATATTTCCTATTTCACCATAGGCCTCAAAGTGCTCGAAATGTCTACTTGCAGATTCTACAAAAAGAGTGTTTCAAAACTGCTCAATCAAAAGAAAGGTTCAACTCTGTTACTTGAATGCACACATCACAAAGAAGTTGTGCAGGATGCTTCTGCCTAGTTTTTATGAGAAGATATTCCTTTTCCCACATTGGACAAAAAGATCTCAAATATCCACTTGCAGGTTCTACAAAAAGACTGTTTCAAATCTGCTCAACCAAAAGGAAGCTTCAACTCTGTGAGATGCATGCACACATCAGAAAGAAATTTTGCAGAATGCTTCTGTGTACTTTTCATGTGAAGATATTTCCTTTTTCACCATAGGCTTCAAAGCACTCCAAATGTCCACTTGCAGATCCTTCAAACAGAGTGTTTCAAAATTGCTCAATCAAAAGATAGTTTCAACTCTGTGAGTTCAAGGCACACATCACTAAGAAGTTGCTCAGAATGCTTCTCTAGTTTTTATGTGAAGGCAATTCCTTTTCCCACATTGGATGAAAAGATCTCAAATATCCACTTGCAGATTCTACAAAAAGACTGTTTCAAACCTGCTCAACCAAAAGGAAATTTCAACTCTGTGAGATGAATGCATACATCACAAAGAAATTTCGCAGAGTGAATCTGTGTAGTTTTCATGTGAAGATATTTCTTTTTTCACCATAGGCCTCAGAGCACTCCATATGTCCACTTGCAGATACTTCAAACAGAGAGTTTCAAAACTGCTCAATGAAAAGAAAGGCTCAACTCCGTGAGTTGAATGCACACATCACTAAGAAGTTGCTCAGAATGTTTCCGTCTAGTTTTTAAGTGAAGATATTTCCTTTTCCAGCCTTGGACGAAAAGATCTCAAATATCCACTTGCAGATTCTACAAAAAGACGGTTTCAAACCTGCTCAATGAAAAGAAAGCTTCAACTCTGTGAGTTGAATGCACACATCACTGAGAAGTTCCTCAGAATGCTTCTGTCTAGTTTTTATGTGAAGATATTTCCTTTTCCTGCATTGGACGAAAAGATCTCAAATATCCACTTGCAAATTCAACAAAAAGATTTTCAAAAATGCTCACTCAAAAAAAAAGCTTCAACTCTGTGAGATGAATGCACACATCACAAAGAAATTTCGCAGAATGCTTCTGTGTAGTTTTTATGTGAAGATATTTCCTTTTCCAGCATAGGCCCCAAAGCACTCCAAATGTTCACTTGCAGATTCTTCAAAGAGTGTTTCAAAACAGCTCAAACAAAAGAATGGTTCAGGAAGAGAGTAGTGGTTCTCCCAGCACGCAGCTGGAGATCTGAGAGCGGACAGACTGCCTCCTAAAGCAGGTCCCTCACCCCTGAGCAGCCTAACTGGGAGGCACCCCCCCAGTAGGGACAGACTGACACCTCACTCGGCCGGGTACTCCTCTGAGACAAAACTTCCAGAGGAACTATCAGACAGCTGAATTTGTGGTCTCATGAAAATCCACTGTTCTGCAGCCACCGCTGCTGACACCCAGCCAAACAGGGTCTGGAATGGACCTCTAGTAAACTCCGACAGACCTGCAGCTGAGGATCTGGTCTGGTAGAAGGAAAACTAACAAACAGAAAGGACATCCACACCAAAAACCCATCTGTACATCACCATCATCAAAGACAAAAAGTAGATAAAACCACAAAGACGGGGATAAAACAGAGGAGAAAAACTGGAAACTCTAAAAAGCAGAGCACCTCTCCTCCTCCAAAGGAATGCAGTTCCTCACCAGCAATGGAACAAAGCTGGATGGAGGATGACTTTGACGAGTTGAGAGAAGAAGCTTTCAGACGATCAAACTACCCTGAGCTACGGGAGGAAATTCAAAACAATAGCAAAGAAGTTAAAAACTTTGAAAAAAAATTAGAAGAATGGATAACTAGAATAACCAATGGAGAGAAGGGCTTAAAGGAGCTGATGGAGCTGAAAGTCAAATTTCAAGAACTACGCGAAGATTGCAGAAGCCTCAGTAGCAGATGCGATCAACTGGAAGAAAGGGTATCAGCGATGGAAGATGAAATGAATGAAATGAAGCGAGAAGGGAAGTTTAGAGAAAAAAGAATAAAAAGAAATGAACAAAGCCTCCAAGAAATTTGGGACTATGTGAAAAGACCAAACCTACGTCTGATTGGTGTAGCTGAAAAGGACGGGGAGAATGGAAACAAGTTGGAAAACACTCTGCAAGATATTATCCAGGAGAACTTCCCCAATCTAGCAAGGCAGGCCAACATTCAGATTCAGGAAATACAGAGAATGCCACAAAGATACTCCTCGAGAAGAGCAACTCCAAGACACATAATTGTCAGATTCACCAAAGTTGAAATGAAGGAAAAAATGTTAAGGGCAGCCAGAAAGGTTCGGTTACCCACAAAGGGAAGCCCATCAGACTAACAGCTTATCTCTCGGCAGAAACTCTACAAGCCAGAAGAGAGTGGGAGCCCATATTCAACATTCTTAAAGAAAAGAATTTTCAACCCAGAATTTCCTATCCTGCCAAACTAAGCTTCATAAGTGAAGGAGAAATAAAATACTTTACAGACAAGCAAACGCTGAGTGATTTTGTCACCACCAGGCCTGCCCTAAAAGAGCTCCTGAAGGAAGCACTAAACATGGAAAGGAACAACCAGTACTAGCCACTGCAAAAACATGCCAAACTGTAAAGACCATCGAGGCTAGGAAGAAACTGCATCAACTAACGAGCAAAATAACCAACTAACATCATAATGACAGGATCAGATTCACACAGAACAATATTAACGTTAAATGTAAATGGGCTAAATGCTCCAATCAAAAGACACAGACTGGCAAACTGGATAAGGAGTCAGGACCCATCAGTGTGCTGTATTCAGGAAACCCATCTCACGTGCAGAGACATACATAGACTCAAAATAAAGGGATGGAGGAAGATCTATCAAGCAAATGGAAAACAAAAAAAGGCAGGGGTTGCAATCCTTTTCTCTGATAAAATAGACTTTACACCAACAAAGATCAAAAGAGACAAAGAAGGCCATTACATAATGGTAAAGGGATCAATTCAACAAGAAGAGCTAACTATCCTAAATATATATGCACCCAACACAGGAGCACCCAGATTCATAAAGCAAGTCCTCAGTGACCTACAAAGGGACTTAAACTCCCACACAATAATAATGGGAGATTTTAACACCCCACTGTCAACATTAGACAGATCAACGAGACAGAAAGTTAACAAGGATATCCAGGAATTGAACTCAGCTCTGCACAAAGTGGACCTAGTAGACATCTACAGAACTCTCCATCCCAATTCAACAGAATATACATTTTTTTCAGCACCACACCACACCTATTCCAAAATTGACCACATAGTTGGAAGTAAAGCTCTCCTCAGCAAATGTAAAAGAACAGAAATTATAACAAACTGTCTCTCAGACCACAGTGCAATCAAAATAGAACTCAGGATTAAGAAACTCACTCAAAACCGCTCAACTACATGGAAACTGAACAACCTGCTCCTGAATGACTATTGGGTACATAATGAAATGAAGGCAGAAATAAAGATGTTCTTTGAAACCAACGAGAACAAAGACACAACATACCAGAATCTCTGGGATACGTTCAAAGCAGTGTGTAGAGGGAAATTTATAGCACTAAATGCCCACAAGAGAAAGCAGGAAAGATCCAAAATTGACACCCTAACATCACAATTAAAAGAACTAGAAAAGCAAGAGCAAACACATTCAAAAGCTAACAGAAGGCAAGAAATAACTAAAATCAGAGCAGAACTGAAGGAAATAGAGACACAAAAAACCCTTCAAAAAATTAATGAATCCAGGAGCTGGATTTTTGAAAAGATCAACAAAATTGATAGACCGCTAGCAAGACTAATAAAGAAGAAAAGAGAGAAGAATCAAATAGATGCAGTAAAAAACGAAAAAGGGGATATCACCACCAATCCCACAGAAATACAATCTACCATCAGAGAATACGACAAACACCTCTATGCAAATAAACTAGAAAATCTAGAAGAAATGGATAAATTCCTCGACAAATACACCCTCCCAAGACTAAACCAGGAAGAAGTTGAATCTCTGAATAGACCAATAACAGGTTCTGAAATTGTGGCAATAATCAATAGCTTACCAACCAAAAAGAGTCCAGGACCTGATGGATTCACAGCTGAATTCTACCAGAGGTACAAGGAGGAACTGGTACCATTCCTTCTGAAACTATTCCAATCGATAGAAAAAGAGGGAATCCTCCCTAACACATTTTATGAAGCCAGCATCGTCCTGATACCAAAGCCTGGCAGAGACATAACCAAAAAAGAGAATTTCAGACCAATATCCTTGATGAACATTGATGCAAAAATCCTCAATAAAATACTGGCAAACCGAATCCAGCAGCACATCAAAAAGCTTATCCACCATGATCAAGTGGGCTTCATCCCTGGGACGCAAGGCTGGTTCAACATACGCAAATCAATAAATGTAATCCAGCATATAAACAGAACCAAAGACAAAAACCACATGATTATCTCAATAGATGCAGAAAAGGCCTTTGACAAAATTCAACAACACTTCATGCTAAAAACTCTCAACAAATTAGGTATTGATGGGACGTATCTCAAAATAATAAGAGCTATCTATGACAAACCCACAGCCAATATCATACTGAATGGGCAAAAACTGGAAGCATTCCCTCTGAAAACTGGCACAAGACAGGGATGCCGTCTCTCATCGCTCCTATTCAACATAGTGCTGGAAGTTCTGGCCAGAGCAATCAGGCAGGAGAAGGAAATAAAGGATATTCAATTAGGAAAAGAGGAAGTCAAATTGTCCCTGTTTGCAGATGACATGATTGTATATCTAGAAAACCCCACTGTCTCAGCCCAAAATCTCCTTAAGCTGATTAGCAACTTCAGCAAAGTCTCAGGATACAAAATCAATGTACAAAAATCACAAGCATTCTTGTACACCAATCACAGACAAACAGAGAGCCAAATCATGAGTGATCTCCCATTCACAATTGCTTCAAAGAGGATAAAATACCTAGGAATCCAACTTACAAGGGATGTGAAGGACCTACAAACCACTGCTCAATGAAATAAAAGAGGATACAAACAAATGGAAGAACATTCCATGCTCACGGGTTGGAAGAATCAATATCATGAAAACAGCCATACTGCCCAAGGTAATTTATAGATACAATGCCATCCCCATCAAGCTACCAATGAGTTTCTTCACAGAATTGGAATAAACTACTTTAAAGTTCATATGAAACCAAAAAAGAGCCTGCATTGCCAAGTCAATCCTAAGCCAAAAGAACAAAGCTGGAGGCATCACACTACCTGACTTCAAACTATACTACAAGGCTACAGTAACCAAAACAGCATGGTACTGGTACCAAAACAGAGACATAGATCAATGGAACAGAACAGAGCCCTCAGAAATGATGCCACATATCTACAACTATCTGATCTTTGACAAACCTGACAAAAACAAGAAATGGGGAAAGGATTCCCTATTTAATAAATGGTGCTGGGAAAACTGGCTAGCCATATGTAGAAAGCTGAAAATGGATCCCTTCCTTACACCTTATACAAAGATTAATTCAACATGGATTAAAGACTTAAATGTTAGACCTAAAACCATTAAAATCCTACAAGAAAACCCAGGCAATAGCATTCAGGACATAGGCGTGGGCAAGGACTTCATGTCTAAAACACCAAAAGCAATGGCAACAAAAGCCAAAATTGACAAATGGGATCTAATTAAACTAAAGAGCCTCTGCACAGCAAAAGAAACCACCATCAGAATGAACAGGCAACCTACAGAATGGGAGAAAATTTTTGCAACCTATTCATCTGACAAAGGGCTAATATCTAGAATCTACAATGAACTCAAACAAATTTACAAGAAAAAAACAAACAACCCCATCAAAAAGTGGGCAAAGGACATGAACAGACACTTCTCAAAAGAAGACATTTATGCAGCCAAAAAACACATGAAGAAATGCTCATCATCACTGGCCATCAGAGAAATGCAAATCAAAACCACAGTGAGATACCATCTCACACCAGTTAGAATGGCCATCATTAAAAAATCAGGAAACAACAGGTGCTGGAGAGGATGTGGAGAAATAGGAACACTTTTACACTGTTGGTGGGACTGTAAACTAGTTCAACCATTGTGGAAGTCAGTGTGGCGATTCCTCAGGGATCTCGAACTAGAAATACCATTTGACCCAGCCATCCCATTACTGGGTATATACCCAAAGGACTATAAATCATGCTGCTATAAAGACACATGCACAAGTATGTTTATTGCAGCACTATTCACAATAGCAAAGAGTTGGAACCAACCCAAATGTCCAACAACCATAGACTGGATTAAGAAAATGTGGAATATATACACCATGGAATGCTATGCAGCCATAAAAAATGATGAGTTCATGTCTTTTGTAGGGACATGGATGAAACTGGAAAACATCATTCTCAGTAAACTATCACAAGGACAAAAAACCAAACACCGCATGTTCTCACTCATAGGTGGGAATTGAACAATGAGAACTCATGGACACAGGAAGGGGAACATCACACTCCGGGGACTGTTGTGTGGTTGAGGGAAGGGGGAGGGACAGCATGAGGAGATATACCTAATGCTAAATGACGAGTTAATGGGTGCAGGAAATCAACATGGCACATGGATACATATGTAACAAACCTGCACATTGTGCACATGTACCCTAAAACCTAAAGTATAATAAAAAAAAAGAAAAAAAAGAAAGAATGTTTCAACTCTGTTACTTGAATGCACACATCACTAAGAAGTTGCTCAGGATGCTTCTGCCTAGTTGTTATGAGAAGATATTTCCTTTTCCCGTATTGGACAAAATGATCTCAAATATCGACTTGCACACTCTACAAAAAGACTGTTTCAAATCTGCTCAACCAAAAGGAAGCTTCAATTCTGTGAGATGCATGAATACATCACAAAGAAATTTTGCAGAATTCTTCTGTGTTGTTTTCATGTGAAGATATTTCCTTTTTCACCATAGGTGTCAAAGCACTCCAAATGTCCACTTGCAGATTCTTCAGAGTGTTTCAAAGCTGCTCAATCAAAAGTAAGTTTCAACTCTGTGAGTTGAATGCACACATCACTAAGATGTTGTTCAGTATGCTTCTCTCTAGTTTTAATGTGAAGATAATTCCTTTTCCTGTATTGGATGAAAAGGTCTCAAATATCCACTTGCAGATTTTACCAAAAGACTGTTTCTAATCTGCTCAACCAAAAAAAAACTTCAACTATGTGAGATGAATGCACACATGACAAAGAAGTTTCTCAGAATGCTTCTGTTTAGTTTCTATGTGAAGACATTTCCTTTTTCACCATAGTCCTCAAGCCACTTCAAATGTCCACTTGCAGATTCTTTAAAAAGTGTTTCAAAACTGCTTGATGAAAAGAAAGGTTCAACTCCGTGAGTTGAATGCACACATCACTAAGAAGTTGCTCAGAATGTTTCTGTCTAGTTTTTATGTGAAGATATTTCCTTTTCCCGCATTGGATGAAAAGATCTCAAATATCCACATGGAGATTCTACAAAAAGACTGTTTCAAACCTACTCAACCAAAAGAGAGTCTCAACTCTGTAAGATGAATGCACACATCACAAATAAATTTCACAGAATGATTCTGTGTAGTTTTTATGTGAAGATATTAACTTTTTCATCGTAGCCCTCAAAGCACTCCAAATGCCCACTTGCAGATTCTTCAAACAGCATGGTTCAAAACTGCTCAATCAAGAGAAATGTTCAACTCTGTGAGTTGAATGCACACATCACTAAGAAGTTGCTCAGAATGCTTCTGTCTAGTATTTATGGGAAGATATTTCGTTTTCCCACATGGGATGAAAAGATCTCAAATATCCAGTTAGAGATTCTACAAAAAGACTGTTTCAAATCTGCTCAACCAAAAGAAAGCTTCAACTCTCTGAGATGAATGCAGACATCACAAAGAAATTTTGCAGAATGCTTCTGTGTAGTTTTTATGTGAAATTATTTCCTTTTTCACCATATGCCTCAAAGCCCTCAAATTGTCCACTTGCAGACTCTTCACCAGACTGTTTCAAAACTGCTCCATCAACAGAAGTGTTCAACTCTGTGAGTGGAATGAACACATCACTAAGAAGTTTCTCAGAATGCATCTCTCTAGTTTTTAAGTGAAGATATTTCCTTTTCCCGCATTGGATGAAAAGATCTCAAATATCCGCTTGCAGATTCCTCAGAAAGACGGTTTCAAATCTCCTCAATCGAAAAAAAAAGCTTCAACTCTGTGAGATGAATGCACACATCACTAAGAAGTTGTTCAGAATGCTTCTGTCTAGTTTTTATGTGATGATATTTCCTTCTCCCGCATTGGACGAAAAGATCTCAAATATCCACTTGCAGGTTCTACAAAAAGCCTCTTTCAAATATGCTCAACCAAAAGAAAGATTCAACTCTGTGAGATGAATGCACATACCACAAAGAAATTTCGCAGAATGCTTCTGTGTAGTTTTCATGTGAAGATATTTCCTTTTTCACCATAGGCCTCAAAGCACTCCTAATGTCCACTTGCAGATTCTTCAAAGAGAGTATTTCAAAACTGCTCAATCAAAAGAAAATTTCAATACTGTGGGTGGAATGCACACATCACTAAGAAGTTGCTCAGAATGCTTCTGTCTAGTTTTTAAGAGAAGATGTTCCTTTTCCTGCATTGGACAAAAAGATCTCAAATATCCACTTGCAGATTCTACAAAAAGACTGTTTAAAATCTGCTCAACCAAAAGAAAGCTTCAACTCTGTGAGATGAATGCACACATCAGAAAGAAATTTCGCAGGATGCTTCTGTGTAGTTTTCATGTGAGGATATTTCCTTTTTCACCATAGGCCTCAAAGCACTGCAAATGTCCATTTTTGTATTCTTCAAACAGAGAGTTTCAAAACTGCTCAATCAAAAGAAAGGCTCAACTCCATGAGATGAATGCACACATCACAAAGAAGTTGCTCAGAATGCTTCCGTCTAGTTTTTAAGTGAAGATATTTCCTTCTCCCGCATTGGATGAAAAGATCTCAAATAATCACTTGCAGGTGGGACAAAAAGACTGTTTCAAATCTGCTCAACCAAAAGAGAACCTCAACTCTGTGAGATGAATGCACACATCACAAATAAATTTCGCAGAATGATTCTGTGCAATTTTTATGTGAAGATATTTCCTTTTACATCATAGGCCTCAAAGCACTCAAAATGTCCACTTGCAGATTCTTCAAACAGCGTGTTTCAAAACTGCTCAATCAAAAGAAATGTTCAACTCTGTGAGTTGAATGAACCCATCACTAAGAAGCTGCTCAGGATGCGTCTCTCTAGTTTTTATGTGAAATATTACCTTTACCAACATTGGACGAAAAGATCTCAAATATCCAGCTACAGATTCTACAAAAAGACTGTTTCAAATCTGCTCAACCAAAAGAAAGCTTCAGTGCTCTGACATGAATGCACACATCACAAAAAAATTTTGCCAAATGCTTCTGTGTAGTTTTTATGTGAAGTTATTTCCTTTTTCACCATAAGCCTCTAAGCCCTCCAAATGTCCACTTGCAGAATCTTCACCAGAGTGTTTTAAAACTGCTCATTCAAAAGAAATGTTTGACTCTGTGAGTTGAATGCACACATCACTAAGAAGTTGCTCAGAATGCTTCTGTCTAGTTTTTAAGTGAAGACATATCCTCTTCCCGCATTGGATGAAAAGATCCCAAATATCCACTTGCAGATTGTAAAAAAAGACTGTTTCTAATCTGCTCAACCAAAAGAAACCTTCAACTCTCTGAGTTGAATGCACACATCACTAAGAAGTTGCTCAGCAGGCTTCTGTCTAGTTTTTATGTGAACATATTTCCATTTCCTGCATTGGATGACAAGATCTCAAATATCCACTTGCAGATTCTACAAAAAGACTGTTTCAAATCTGTTCAACAAAAAAAAAATAGTTCAACTCTGTGTGATGAATGCACACATCAGAAAGAAATTTCTCAGAATGCTTCTGTTTAGTTTTTATGTGAAGATATTTCCTTTTTCACCATAGGCCTCAAAGCACTCCAAATGCCCACTTGCAGATTCTTCAAAGAGGATTTCAAAACTGCTCGATCAAAAGAAAGGTTCAACTCTGTTACTTGAATGCACACATCACTAAGAAGTTGCTCAGGATGCTTCTGACTAGTTTGTATGGGAGATATTTCCTTTTCCCGCATTGGATGAAAAGATCTCAAATATGTATTTGCAGATTCTACAAAAAGACTGTTTCAAAACTCCTCAACCAAAAGGAAGCTTCAACTCTGTGAGATGAATGCACACATCACAAAGAAATGTGCAGAATGCTTCAGTGTAGTTTTCATGAGAAGATATTTCCTTTTTCACCATAGGCCTCAAAGCACTCCACATGTCCACTTGAAGGTTCTTCAAACAGAGTGTTTCAAAACTGTTCAATCAAAAGAAAGTTTCTACTCTGAGTTGAATGCACACATCAGTAAGAATTTGTTCAGAATGCTTCTCTCTAGTTTTCATGTGAAGATAATTCCTTTTCCCGCAATGGATGAAAAGATCTCAAATATCCACTTGCAGATTCTAGAAAAAGACTGTTTCATATCTGCTCAACCAAAAGAAAGCTTCAACTCTGTGAGATGAGTGCACACATCACTAAGAAGTTGCTCAGAATGCTTCTGTCTAATTTTTTGTGAACATACATCCTTTTCCTGCATTGGATGAAAAGATTTCAAATATCCACTTGCAGATTCTTCAAAAAGCCTCTTTCAAATGTGCTCAACCAAAAGAAAGCTTCACCTCTGTGAGATGAATACACATATCACAAAAAATTTCACAGAATTCTTCTGTGTAGTTTTCATGTGAAGATATTTCCTTTTACAGAATAGTCCTCAAATGGCTCCAAATATCCAATGGCAGATTCTACAAAAAGAGTGTTTCAAAACTGCTCAATCAAAGGAAATGTTCAACCCTGTGAGATGAATGCACACATCACTAAGTAGTTGACCTGAATGCTTCTGTCTCATTTTTATGTGAAGATATTTCTTTTTCCCACATTGGACGAAAAGATCTCAAATATCCACTTGCAGATTCTAGAAAAAGACTGTTTCAAATCTGCTCAACCAAAAAAAATCTTCAACTCTGTGAGATGAATGCACACATCACAAAGAAATTTTGCAGGATGCTTCTGTGTAGTTTTCATGTGAAGATATTTCCTTTTTCACCATAGGCCTCAAAGCACTCCAAATGTCCAGTTGCAGATTCTTCAAACAGAGAGTTACAAAACTGCTCAATCAAAAGAAAGGCTCAACTGTGAGATGAATGCGCACATCAGAAAGAAGTTGCTCAGAATGTTTCTGTCTAGTTTCTAAGTGAAGATCTTTCCTTTTCATGCATTGGATGAAAAGATCTCAAATATCCACTTGCAGATTGTACAAAAAGACAGTTTCAAATCTGCTCAACAAAAAGAGAGCCTTAACTCTGTGAGACAAATGCACACATCACAAATAAATTTCGCAGAATTATTCTGTGTAGTTTTTATGTGAAGATATTTCCTTTTACATCATTGCCCTCAAAACACTCCAAATGCCCACTTGCAGATTCTTCAAACACCGTCTTTCAAAACCGCTGAATCAAAAGAAATGTCCAACTCTCTGAGTTGAATTCACATATCACTACGAAGTTGCTCAGAATGCTTATGTCTAGTTTTTAAGTGAAGATATTTCCTTTTCCCACATTGGATGAAATGATATCAAATATCCACTTGCAGATTCTACAAAAAGACTGTTTCAAGTATGCTCAACACAAAGGAATCCTAAACTCGGTGAGATGAATGCACACATCACAAATTTCACAGAATGATTCTGAGTAGTTTTTATGTGAAGATATTTCCTTTTTCACCATAGACCTTAAAGCACTCGAAATGTCCACTTGCAGATTCTTCAGTGTTTCAAAACTGCTCAATCAAAAGAAAGGTTCAACTCTGTGAGTTGAATGCACACATCACTAAGAAGTTGCTCAGAATGCTTCTGTCTAGTTTTTATGTGAAGATATTTCCTTTTCCCACATTGGACGAAAAGATCTCAAATATCCACTTGCAGATTCTACAAAAAGACTGTTTCAAATCTGCTCAACCAAAAGAAAGCTTCAACTCTGTGAGATGAATGCACACATCACAAAGAAATTTTGCAGAATGCTTCTGTGTAGCTTTTATGTGAAGATATTTCCTTTTTCAGCATAGGTCTCAAAGCATTCAAAATGTCAACTTGCAGATTCTTCAAATGTAGTGTTTCAAAACTGGTCAAACAAAAGAAAGCTTCAACTCTGTTTGTTGAATGCACACATCACAAAGAAATTGCTCAGAATGCGTCTGTCTAGTTTTTATGTGAAGATATTTACTTTTCCCACATTGGATGAAAAGCCCCCCATTATCCACTTGCAGAATCTAAAAAAGATTGTTTCAAAACTGCTCAATCAATAAAAGGTTCAACTCTGTGAGATGAATTCATAGATCACAAAGAAGTTTCTCAGAATGCTTCTGTCTAGTTTTTATGTGAGGGTATTTCCTTTTCACCATAGGCCACAAAGCGCTAGAAATGTCCACTTCCAGTTTCTACAAAAACAGTGTTTCAAAACTGCTCAACCAAAAGAAAGTTTCAATTCTGTGAGACAAATGCACACATCACAAAGAAGTTTCTCAGAATTCTTGTATCTAGTTTTTATATGAAGGTATATACTTTTTCACCATAGGCCTCAAAACCATCTGAATGTCCACTTGCAGATTCCACAAAAAGAGTGTTGCAAAAATGCTCAATCAAAAGAAAGGATTCATTTCTGTGAGACGAATGCACACATCACAAAGAAGTTTCTCAAAATACTTCTGTCTAGTTTTTATTTGAAGATGTTTCCTTTTCCACAATAGGCCACAAAGCTCTCCAAATATCAAATGGCAGACTCTGCACTAAGAGGGTTTCAAAACTGCTCAATAAAAGGAAAGGTTAAACTCTGTTAGACGAACGCACACATCAGTAAGAAGTTGCTCAGAATGCTTCTGTCTAGTTTTTATGTGAAGATATTTTCTTTTCCCGCATTGTACGAAAAGATCTCAAATATCCACTTGCAGATTCTGCAAAAAGACTTTTTCAAATCTGCTCAAGCAAAAAAGAGGTTCAACTCTGTGAGATGACTGAACACATCACAAAGAAATTTTGCAGAATGCTTCTGTGTAGTTTTTATATGAAGATATTCCCTTTTTCACCATAGGCCTCAAAGCACTCCAAATGTCCACTTGCAGATTCTACAAAGGGTTTCAAAACTGCTCAATCAACAGAAATGTTCAATTCTGTAAGATGAATGCACACACCAGAAAGATGTTTCTCAGAATGCTTCTTTCTTATTTTTATGTGAAGCTATTTCCTTTTCCACAGTAGGCCTCCAAGCACCCCAAATGTTCACTTGCAGATTCTACACAAGAATATTTCAAAACTGCTCTATGGAAAGGTTCAACTCTGTGAGATGAATGCTCACACCACAAAGAAGTTTCTCAGAATGACTCTGTCTAGTTTTTATGTGAAGATATTTCCATTTCCCACATTGTACAAAAAGATCTCAAATATCCACTTGCAGATTCTCCAAAAAGACTTTTTCAAATGTGTTCAACCAAAAAAGAGCTCCAACTCCTTGAGATGAATGCACACATCATGAATAAATTTCGCAGAATGCTTCTGGGTAGTTTTTATGGGAAGATATTTCCTTTTTCACCATAGGACTCAAACACTTCAGATGTCCACTTGCAGATTCTTTACAAAGAGTGTTTCAAAACTTCTCAATCAAAAGATAAGTTCAACTCTGTGAGTTGAATGCACACATCACTAACAAGTTGCTCAGAATGCTTCTGTCTAGTTTTTATGTTAAGATATTTCCTTTTCCCGCATTGGATGAAAAGATCTCAAATATCCACATGCAGATTCTACAAAAAGACTTTTTCAAATCTGCTCAACGAAAAGAGAGCTTCAACTCTTGAGATGAACTCTCACATCACAAAAATATTTCGCAGAATGATTCTGTAAAGTTTTTATGTGAAGGTATTTCCTTTTCATCATAGGCCTCAAAGCGCTGCAAATGTCCATGTGCAGATTCTCCAAAAAGAGTGTTTCAAAACTGCTCAATCAAAAGAAAGGTTGAGCCCTGTGAGAAGAATGCACAGATCACAGAGAAGTTTCGCAGAATGTTACTGTGTAGTTTTTATGTGAAGATATTTCCTTTTCCCGCATTGGATGAAAAGATCTCAAATATCCACTTGCAGATTCTACAAAAAGACTGTTTCAAATCTGCTCAACCAAAAGAAAGCTTCAACTCTGTGAGATGAATGCACACATCACAAAGAAATTTCGCAGAATGCTTCTGTGTAGTTTTTATGTGAAGATATTTCCTTTTTCACCATATGCCTCAAAGCACTCCAAATGTCCACTTGTAGATTCTTCAAACAGAGTGTTTCAAAGTTGCTTAATCAAAAGACAGGTTCAACTCTGTGAGTTGAATGCACACATCACTAAGAAGTTGCTCAGAATGCTTCTGTCTAGTTTTTATGTGAAGATATTTCCTTTTCCTGCATTGGATGAAAAGATCTCAAATATCCACTTGCAGATTCTACAAAAAGACTGTTTCAAATCTGCTCAACCAAAAGAAAGCTTCAACTCTGTGAGATGAATGCACACATCACAAAGAAATTTTGCAGAATGCTTCTGTGTAGTTTTTATGTGAAGATATTTCCTTTTTCACCATAGGCCTCAAAGCACTCCAAATGTCCACTTGCAGATTCTTCAGAGTGTTTCAAAACTGCTCAATCAAAAGAAAGGTTCAACTCTGTGAGTTGAATGCACACATCACTAAGAAGTTGCTCAGAATGCTTCTGTCTAGTTTTTATGTGAAGATATTTCCTTTTCCCACATTGGATGAAAAGATCTCAAATATCCACTTGCAGATTCTACAAAAAGACTGTTTCAAATCTGCTCAACCAAAAGAAAGCTTCAACTCTGTGAGATGAATGCACACATCACAAAGAAATTTTGCAGAATGCTTCTGTGTAGTTTTTATGTGAAGATATTTCCTTTTTCACCATAGGCCTCAAAGCACTCCAAATGTCCACTTGCAGATTCTTCAAACAGAGTGTTTCAAAACTGCTCAATCAAAAGAAAGGTTCAACTCTGTGAGTTGAATGCACACATCACTAAGAAGTTGCTCAGAATGCTTCTGTCTAGTTTTTATGTGAAGATATTTCCTTTTCCTGCATTGGACGAAAAGATCTCAAATATCCACTTGCAGATTCTACAAAAAGACTGTTTCAAATCTGCTCAACCAAAAGAAAGCTTCAACTCTGTGAGATGAATGCACACATCACAAAGAAATTTTGCAGAATGCTTCTGTGTAGTTTTTATGTGAAGATATTTCCTTTTTCACCATAGGCCTCAAAGCACTCCAAATGTCCACTTGCAGATTCTTCAAACAGAGTGTTTCAAAACTGCTCAATCAAAAGAAATGTTCAACTCTTTGAGTTGAATGCACACATCACTAAGAAATTCCTCAGAATGCTTTTGTCTAGTTTTTATGTGAAGCTATTTCCTTTTCCAACATTGGATGAAAAGATTTCAAATATCCACTTGCAGATTCTACAAAAAGACTCTTTCAAATCTGCTCAACCAAAAGAAAGCTTCAACTCTGTGAGATGAATGCACACATCACAAAGAAATTTCACAGAATGCTTCTGTGTAGTTTTTATGTGAAGATATTTCCTTTTTCACCATAGGCCTCAAAGCACTCCAAATGTCCACTTGCAGATTCTTCACAAAGTGTGTTTCAAGACTGCTCAATCAAAAGAAAGTTTCAACTCTGACAGATGAATGCAGACATCACTAAAAAGTTGCTCAGATTGCTTCTGCACAATTATTTTGTGAAGATATTTTCTTTTCAACAATAGGCATCAAAGCCCTCCAAAAATCCACTTGCAGATTCTAAAAAAAGAGTGGTTCAAAACTGCTAAATCAAAAGAAAATTTCAACCCTGTGAGATGAATGCACACATCACAAAGAAGTTTCTCAGAATGTTTCTGTGTAGTTTTAATAAGAAGATATTTCCCTTCCCACAATAAGCCTCAAAGCACTCCAAATATGCAATGGCGGATTCTACAAAAAGGGTGTTTCAAAACTGCTCAATCAAAAGAAAGGTTAAACCCTGAGTGAGGAATGCACACAAAACAAGGAAGTTTGTCAGAAAGCTTCCGTGTAGTTTTTATGTTAAGATGTTTTTCTTTCCACCATGGGCTTTAAAGCTCTCCAAATGTCCACTTGCAGATTCTACAAAAAGAGTATTTCAAAACAGCTCAATCTGAAGAAAGGTTCAACTCTGTGCAATGAATGCACAGATCACAAAGGAGTTTCTCAGAATGCTTCTGTCTAGTTTTTATGTGAAGACATTTCCTTTTTCACCATTGGCCTCAAAGCACTCCAAATGTTCACTTTCAGATTCTTCACAGAGATGGTTTCAAAACTGCTCAAACAAAAGAAAGGTACAACTCTTAGAGTTGAATGCATGCATCACTAAGAAGTTGCTCAGAATGCTTCTGTCTAGTTTTTATGTGAAGATATTTCCTTTTTCACCATAGGCCTCAAAGCACTCCAAATGTTCAGTTGCAGAATCTTCAGAGTGTTTCAAAACTGCTCCATCAAAATAAAGTTTCAGCTAAGATGAATGCACACATCACTAAGAAGATTCTCAGAAAGCTTCTGTCTAGTTGCAATGTGAAGATATTTCCTTTTCCCACATTGGATGAAAAGCCCCCAATTATCCACTTGCAGAATCTAAAAAAGATTGTTTCAAAACTGCTCAATCAATAAAAGGTTCAACTCTGTGAGATGAATTCATAGATCACAAAGAAGTTTCTCAGAATGCTTCTGTCTAGTTTTTATGTGAAGATATTCCCTTTTCCACTATAGGCTTCAAAGCTCTCCAAATATTCAATTGCAGATTCTATAAAAAGAGTGTTTCAAAAATGCTCAATGAAAAGAAAGTTTTAACTCTATGTGATGCATGCACAGAAGACAGGGAAGCTTTTCTGAATGCTTCTGTCTAGTTTTTATGTGAAGATATTTCCTTTTTCACCACAGGCCTCAAAGCGCTCCAAATGTTCTCTAGCTGATCCTACAAACAGAGTGTTTCAAAATTGCCGAATTAAAAGTAAGGTTCAACTCTGTGAGATTAATGCACACATCACAAAGTAATTTTGCAGAATGCTTCTGTGTAGTTTTTATGTGTTGATATTTCCTTTTACACCATAGGCCTCAAAGCACTCCAAATGTCCACTTCCAAATTCTTCACAAAGAGTGTTTCAAAACTGATCAATCAAAAGAAAGGTTCAACTCTGTGAGTTGAATGCACGCATCACTAAGAAGTTGCTCAGAATACTTCTGTCTAGTTTTATGTGAAGATATTTCCTTTTCGCGCAATGCATGGAAAGATCTCAAATATTCACTTGCAGATTCCACAAAAAGACTGTTTCAAATCAGCTCAAACAAAAGAAAGCTTCAGCACTGTGAGGTGAATACACACATCACTAAGAAGGTGCTCAGAATACTTCTGTCTATTTTATAAGTGAAGATATTTCCTTTTCCTGCATTGGACGAAAAGATCTCAAATATCCACTTGCAGATTCTACAAAAAGAGTGTTTCAAATCTACTCAACCAAAAAAAAAGCTTCAACTCTGTGAGATGAATGCACACATCACAAAGAAATTTCGCAGAATGCTTCTGTGTAGTTTTTATGTGAAGATATTTCCTGTTTCACCATAGGCCTCAAAGCACTCCAAATGTCCACTTGCAGATTCTTCAAAAAGAGTGTTTCAAAAGTGCTCAAGAAAATGAAAGCTTCAACTCTCTGAGAAGAATGCACACATCACTAAGAAGTTTCTCAGAATGCTTCTGTCTAGTTTTTATGTGAAGATATTTCCTTTTCTCGCATTGGACAAAAAGATTTCAAATATCCACTTGCAGATTCTACAAAAAGATGGTTTCAAAACTGCTCAATCAAAAGAAAGCTTCAACTCTGTGAGATGAATGCACAGATCACAAAGGAGTTTCTCAGAATTCTTCTGTATAGTTTTTATTTGAAGGTATTTCCTTTTCCACTATAGGCCTCATAGCACTCCAAATGTCCACTTGCAAATTCTACAAAAACGGTGTTTCAAAACTGCTCAATGGAAGGAAAGGTTCAACTCTGTGAGATGAAGGCACACATCACTAAGAAGTTGCTCAGAATTCTTCTGTCTAGTTTTTATATGAAGATATTTCCGTTTCCTTCATTGGACGAAAAGACCTCAAATATCCACTTGCAGATTCTACAAAAAGACTGTTTCAAATCTGCTCAATCGAAAAATAAGGTTCAACTCTGTGAGATGAATGCACACATCAGAAAGAAATTTCTCAGAATGCTTCTGTTTAGTTTTTATGTGAAGATATTTCCTTTTTCACCATAGGCCTCAAAGTACTCCAAATGTCCACTTGCAGATTCTTCAAAGCGTGTTTCAAAACTGCTCGATCAAAAGAAAGGTTCAACTCTGTGAGTTGAATGCACACATCACTAAGAAGTTGCTCAGAATGCTTCTCTCTAGTTTTTATGTGAAGATATTTCCTTTTCCTGCATTGGATGAAAGCATCTCTAATATCCACATGCAGATACTACAAAAAGACTGTTTCAAATTTGCTCTACCAAAAGAGAGCTTCAACTCTGTGAGATGACTGAACACATCACAAAGAAATTTTGCAGAATGCTTCTGTATAGTTTTTATGTGAAGATATTTCCTTTTTCATCATAGCCCTCAAAGCACTCCAAATGTCCACTTGCAGATTCTTCAAACAGCGTGTTTCAAAACTGCTCAATCAAAAGACAGGTTCAATTCTGTGAGTTGAATGCACACATCACTAAGAAGTTGCTCAGAATGCTTCTGTCTAGTTTTTATGTGAAGATATTTCCTTTTCTCACATTGGACGAAACAATCTCAAATATCCACTTGCAGATTCTACAAAAAGACGGTCTAAAATCTGCTCAAGCAAAAGAAAGCTTCAACTCTGTGAGATGAATGCACACATCCAAAGATATTTCACAGAATGCTTCTGTGTAGTTTTTATGTGATATTTCCTTTTTCACAATAAGCCTCAAAGTCCTCCAAATGTCCACTTGTAGAATCTTCACCAGAGTGTTTCAAAACTGCTCAATCAAAAGAAATGTTCAACTCTGTGAAATGAAGGCACATATCACAAAGAAATTTTGCAGAATGCTTCTGTGTATTTGTTATGTGAAGATATTTCCTTTTTCACCATAGGCCTCAAAGTGCTCCAAATGTCCACTTGCAGATTCTACAAAAAGAGTGTTTCAAAACTGCTCAATCAAAAGAAAGGTTCAACTCTGTGAGACAAATGCACAGATTACAAAGAAGTTTCTCAGAATGTCTCTGTCTAGTTTTTATGTGAAGATATTTCCTTTTCCACTATAGGCCACAAAGCTCTCCAAATATCCAATTGTAGATTCTACAAAAACAGTGTTTCAAAACTGCTCAATCAAAAGAAAGTTTCAACTCTGTGTGAGGAATGCACAGATCACAAAGAAGTTTCTCAGAATGCTGCTATCTAGTTTTTATCTGAAGATAGTTCCTTTTGCTGCAATGGACAAAAAGACCTCAAAAATCCACTTGCAAATTCCACAAAAAGACTGTTTCAAAACTGCTAAATCAAAAGAAATTTTCAATTCTGTGAGATGAACGCACACATGTCAAAGAAGTTTCTCAGAATGCTTCTGTGTAGTTTTTACGTTAACATATTTCCTTTTCCCTTATAGGATGAAAAGACGTCAAAGATCCACTTGCAGATTCTACAAAGACTGTTTCAAAACTGCACAATCAAAAGAAGGGTTAAACTCTGTGAAATGACAGCACATATCACAAAGAAATTTCACAGAATGCTTCTGTGTAGTTGTTCTGTGAAGATATTTCCTTTTTCACCATAGGCCTCAAAGTGCTCCAAATGTCCACTTGCAGATTCTACAAAAAGAGTGTTTCAAAACTGCTCAATCAAAAGAAAGGTTCACCTCTGGGCAATGAATGCCACATAACAAGGAAGTTTGTCATAATGCTTTTGTCTAGTTTTTATGTGAAGATATTTCCTTTTTCACCATAGGCCTCAAAGCGCTCCAAATGTCCACTAGCAGATTCAACAAAAAGAGTGTTTCAAAACTGCTCAATCAAACATAAGGTTCAACTGTGTGAGATGAATGCACACATCACAAAGAAGTTTGTCAGAATGCTTCTGTGTAATTTTTATGTGAAGATATTTTCTTTTCCCGCTTTGGATGAAAAGAACTCAAATATCCACTTGCAGATATTTTATTTTTTCCCACAGGCCTAAATGGGCTCCAAAGTGTCCCTTCGCAGATTCTACAAAAAGAATATTTCCAAACTGCTGAGTCAAAAGAAAGTTCTAACTCTGTGAGATGAATCCACACATCACCTAGCAGTTTCACAGATAGCTGCCTTCTAGTTTTTATCTGGGGATATTCGTTTTTTTTTTTTTTTTTTGTTCCATAAGCATGAATGGGCTCCCAAATATTCCTTCACAAATTCTACATAAAGAGTGTTTTCAACATGGTGAATCAAAAGAAAGGTTAAGGCCAGGCGTGGTGGCTGACGCTTATAATCCCAGCACTTTGGGAGGCCGAGGCAGGAGGATCACGAGGTCAGGAGATCGAGACCATGATGAAGCCCTGTCTCTACTAAGAATACAAAAAATTAGCTGGGCGTGGTGGTGGGCATCTGTAGTCCCAGCTACTCGGAGAGGCTAAGGCAGGAGAATGGCGTGAACCCAGGAGGCGGAGCTTGCATTGAGCCGAGATCGTGCCACTGCACTCCAGCCTTGGCGACAGAGCGAGACTCCGTCTCAAAAAAAAAAAAAAAAACAGCAAAGGTTAAACTCTGTGAGATGAATCCACACATCAGAAAGAAGTTTCAGAATGCTTCTGTGTAGTTGTTCTGTGAAGATATTTCCTTTTCACCATAGGCCTCAAAGCTCTCCAAATATCCACTTGCAGATTCTACAAAAGACTGTTTCAAATCTGCTCAATCAAAAGAAAGGTTCAACTGTGGTAGATGAATGCACAGATCAGAAAGAAGTTGTT
>JAKFGR010000035.1:0-116037 GCA_021498465.1 Hylobates pileatus
ACCAAAAATTTAAAAAAGAAAAATGTTTTAAAAAAAATTTTAAATACAAAATATATAACCATGAAACTAAAAAAATGTACAGGAAGCATTCAATAGCAGATTAGAGATAGCAAATGAAGGAATCAGTGAATTTGAAGATAGTTAAAAAGAAAACACCCATTCTGAATAACAGAGAAAATATAGGCTAAAAATAAATAAAATAACAGAGCTTTAGAGACCTGTGGTCAACAGCAGAATATCTGAATTTTGTATCACTGGAGTCCAAGAAGGTAAGGGAAAAGAATAATATAGACATGAGAAATAATTAAAGAAATACAGAAACTTTTCCAAATTTGGCAAACAAGTGAAAACCTATAAAATAATGAAACTGAGCAAATTCCAAACAGGATAAATTTCAAACAAATCAACACCAAAACACATTGTCTTAACATTTCTGGCAGCTGAAGATAAACAAAATGTTCTAAAACAGATAGAAATGGCACATAACTTATAGAGGAACAAAATATATTGAATGATGGCATATTTCTATTCAGAAGCCATGCAGTCCAGAAGGAAGTAGCACATTTTTCAAGTGCAAAAAATAATTGTGAATGCCGAATTCTATATGCAATAAAAATATACTTAAGACAAAAGGTGAAATAAAGATATCCTCAGGTGTATGTAAACTAAGAGACGTTGTCAGCAGCAGATCATCCCTAAAAGCATGGATAAAGTAAGATCTTCAAACAGACAAGAAATAACAAAAAGAAACATTGAACATTAAAAAGTAATAGTTAACAACAGGAAAGATAAAAATAGGGGCGAATATAACTGATTATTCTCCTTTTGAGTGTGTAAAATTCTATTTGATTGTTGAAACAAAAAGTATAACATTGTCAGATGGGGAAATGGTAGAGAGGCTGAAATAGATATCTACATCTATATAGTTATGTCTGTCCATTGATCCATATATATATATATATGCATGTGTGTGTATATGTATGTGTGTAAATATGCCAATGTATATACACACATATACACACATACATACACACACACATACACATACATACACACATATATACACACGTATACACACACATATACATACACACATATATACCAATAAAATAGTATGTACGCAAAACATTACAGAAATTATAGATTAAACAAAATAGAATTCTAAAAAAAAACCCCACCTAACCCACAGGAAGGTTAGAAAGGGGGGAAAGGAAGATGATTAATAAAGGAAACAAATAATAAAGTGGCAGATTTAGTTCTAACATATCTATTATTTATATTACATGTAAATTATCTCAATATGCCAATTTTAAAAAAGAGTAGGTTTTTAAAACTCCCTACAAATATAATATGAGAAGGTGGTAACTAAAAGGATAAATAAGTTATACCATGCAAGCACTCATACCAAAAAAAAAAATCAAAAAAGACTATTCCACACATGAATAAATAGCTAGATATAGGTATATAGATTTTATGTATATACAAGTATATATATAGAGTTACATATATATAAACGTATTCACACATGTATATTTATACATATTTATATATACATATGTGTGGGATATATATAGGCAAATATATATAAATATATGTATTATTTCATAAAAAGTAGTCTTCATTGCCATGAAAATTACGTGACAAGAACAAAGGGCATTATGTAACAGTAAAAAGGCAAATATATCTAGAAAACTTAGCAATCCTAAATGTATATACTAAACAACAGAGCTAGAAAAATACAAGAAGCAATTTTGCTAGAACCGAAAGGAGAGGCAAATCGGCAATTAGACTTGGTGACTTCAACATACCCATCTGAGGAACTGACAGAACTACTAGACAGTTATTCAGAAAAATATATAGAATAGCTAAACAACATAATCCATCGACATGTCTAATTCACACTTAGAACATTCTATCAACAATAGTAGAATTCTGGAGAAAATTTTGCAAACCATACATCAAAAAATTGTATGCAGATTACATAAAGAACTTTCAAAACTTAACAGTAAAAAAACTCAATTAGAAAATCAGAAAAAGACATAGAGATTTCAGTGAAGAATATATATAGATGGCTAATAAGCACATGAAAAGTTGGACACCATTAGCCATTACAAATAAAATACCACACTGACCTATCACTAGACTCCTATTGGAATAGCTATAGTTAAAAATAGTGGCAACACCAAATGCTGGCAAGAATGCAAAGAAATTGGATCACTCATGCATTGCTGGTGTCAATATAAAGTAATACAGTCATTCTGGAAAACAATTTAGAACTTTCTTATGACATTAAATTTGCTATTACTTATATGACATGGTAATGATACTTTTGGGCATTCATCTGCAAAAAAACCTATGCATGTACACACATAAAACCTGCACTGAAGTGTTTATAGCAGCATTATTTGTAATAGTCAAAAACAGGAAAAGCCCAGATATCTTTCGATGAGTGAGTGGTTAAAGTTGTTGTGGGCCAGGCATAGTAACTCACACCAGTAATCCTAGCACTTTGGGAGGCCATGGTGAGAGGGTTGCTTGAGGCCAGGAGTTCAAGACCAGCCTGGACAACATAGCAAGACCCTGTCGCTAAATAAAAAACAAATAAATAAAACTATTGTACATACATACCACGGAATATTAATTCAGCAATAAAAATGAACAAGTTACATATACACAAACAACTTGACTGGGTCCCAAGAACGTTATTATGCTGAGTAAATAAAGTCAATCTCAAAATGTTACATACTATGTGATTATATTTATATAACATTCTTGAAATCACAAAATTTTACAAAAGAAGACGTGATTAATGGTTTCCAGTGTTTAGGGACATAGGCAAGGATGCAGCTCTAATAGGGTAGCACAAAGGAATTTCTTGGTGGTGATGGAGTTATTCTTCTATGTCTTGGTTGCTATGGTGGTTATGTGAATCTATAAATTTGAAAAAAATACATAGAACTACACACACACACCCCCCACAAATCAGTGCATGTAAAATGGATTAATTCTAAATAAATTTATAGTGTAATTAATCATATTGTACCAATGTTAATTTCCTGATTTTGATATCATAGCATAACTGTGTAGGCTATTACCATTGTAGGGTGCTGGAAGAAGCATACAAGAACCTCTGTATTATTTTTGGAACTTTTTATGCATCTATCATTATTTCAAAATAAATATTAAAAAACTAAAAGCATACCAAATATTCATATATTCACATCATAGTAGGTCCCACTTGAGCATCATTGGATTTTCAAAACTAAACACTAGCAATTTGAATTTTATCTCTTTTAAGGTGCTCTAGCAAATACAAAAATGACAGAAATACTGGAAATAACTCAACGATGCAATGAGAATGTTTTAAGTATGAACAATTTAAACATACTACATGTTTTTAGCTTTCGGAAATAAGGCATCATGGTAGCTTTATCCCTGAATACTTTTGGAATCTATTATGAACTGATTTTGTTAGATTTTAAATACGTAATTTTGTCAGATAATAAATACGGAATAAAAACATAAGTGATTATATCAAGAACAAATCATCCATGTCTTATGTAAAATATCTATGTAATCTATAAATTTTTAATATTTATAATTCAATTCTGTTGCAAAAAAACAAAACAGGAAAAGCCCAGATATCTTTCGATGAGTGAGTGGTTAAAGTTGTTGTGGGCCAGGCATAGTAACTCACACCAGTAATCCTAGCACTTTGGGAGGCCATGGTGAGAGAGTTGCTTGAGGCCAGGAGTTCAAGACCAGCCTGGACAACATAGCAAGACCCTGTCTCTAAATAAAAAACAAATAAATAAAATTATTGTACATACATACCACGGAATATTAATTCAGCAATAAAAATGAACAAATTACATATACACAAACAATTTGACTGGGTCCCAAGAACGTTATTATGCTGAGTAAATAAAGTCAATCTCAAAATGTTACATACTATGTTATTATATTTATATAACATTCTTGAAATCACAAAATTTTACAAAAGACCTGATTAATGATTTCCAGTGTTTAGGGACATAGGCAAGGATGCAGCTCTAATGGGGTAGCACAAAGGAATTTCTTGGTGGTGATGGAGTTATTCTTCCATGTCTTGGTTGCTATGGTGGTTATGTGAATCTATAAATTTGAAAAAAATACATAGAACTACACACACACACACACAACCCCCCCACAAATCAGTGCATGTAAAAATGGATTAATTCTAAATAAATTTACAGTGTAATTAATCATATTGTACCAATGTTAATTTCCTGATTTTGATATTATAGCATAACTGTAGGATATTACCATTGTAGGGTGCTAGAAGAAGCATACAAGAACCTCTGTATTATTTTTGTAACTTTGTATGCATCTATCATTATTTCAAAATAAATATTAAAAAACTAAAAGCATACCAAATATTCATATATTCACATCATAGTACGTCCCACTTGAGCATCATTGGATTTTCAAAACTAAACACTAGCAATTTGAATTTTCTCTCTTTTAAGGTGCTCTAGCAAATACAAAAATGACAGAAATACTGGAAATAACTCAACGATGCAATGAGAATGTTTTAAGTATGAACAATTTAAACATACTACATGTCTTTAGCTTTCGCAAATAAGGCATCATGGTAGCTTTATCCCTGAATACTTTTGGAATCTATTATGAACCCAATTTGTTAGATTTTAAATACATAATTTTGTCAGATAATAAATATGGAATAAAAATAATTCGTGATTATATCAAAGAACAAATCATCCATGGCCTTATGTGTAAATATCTATGTATATTTTGGCTTTTTAGTAATGTTTATAATTCAATTCTGTTGCAAAAAAAAAAAAAAAAACAAAGTGCAATTCAAACCTCAAATTTGCAGATGGTAGAAACCTGTGCAAGCTACCTATTATAATAGATGAATGAGAGAAAATCAAAGTTAAAACATTGACAGGCTGGAATAATATACTGAAACTAACAAGCCAAATTTTAATTGAAAAATTAATACAGAAAACAGAGACAGAATTCTGGCAGGATACTATTTGCCCCTGTATGTTACAGCACAAGTCTGGTGATCAGCCTGCCAGGGTTTAAATGCTGGTACCACCACTAACTGTGAATTAACACTTGGCAATGACAGTTACCTCACTGTGCCTCAATTTCCTTATTTGGTAAGCATAGATAATGACGATGATAGTAGTAATGGTTATGGTGGTGGTGATGATGATGATGATGATGCTGATGATTAATGCTTACATCAGAGGATGACTGCGAAGTTTAAAAAATACTTAGAAAAATTACCTAGAATAGTCTCTGGCACCCAGTAAGTTCTCAATAAATGTTCTTGTTAAATTAGTTGCTGTTGTTACTTGAAAAACTTGCATGCAAATAAAGCCTTTAAAGTCACATAAAGATTAAGTAGAGAAAATTGAATAATCCATGAAGAGTGGGGCATCACCATCTCCATTTGAGCCAACCTTCTGATGTGACTTGAGAAGTGTAATAACTGCAGTTTAGTGCATGATCTTTTTTTTTTTTGCTGATAAAGACAATTTTATTTCCTCATTTCCAATTATTACACCTTTTTTTTTTTAATTATACTTTAGGTTTTAGGGTACATGTGCACAATGTGCAGGTTTGTTACATATGTATCCATGTGCCATGTTGATTTCCTGCACCCATTAGCTCGTCATTTAGCATTAGGTATATCTCTAATGCTGTCCCTAACCCCACCCCACAACAGTACCGAATATGATGTTCTTCCTGTGTCCATGAGTTCTCATTGTTCAATTCACCTATGAGTGAGAACATCGGTGTTTGGTTTTTGTCCTTGCGATGGTTTACTGAGAATGATGTTTTCCAGTTTCATCCATGTCCCTACAAACCCAAACTCATCATTTTTATGGCTGCATAGTATTCCATGGTGTATATGTGCCACATTTTCTTCAAAACCACAGTGAGATACCATCTCACACCAGTTAGAATGGC
Organism: Hylobates pileatus; assembly: GCA_021498465.1. Classification (NCBI taxonomy): domain Eukaryota; kingdom Metazoa; phylum Chordata; class Mammalia; order Primates; family Hylobatidae; genus Hylobates; species Hylobates pileatus. Next base: position 5,986 of record JAKFGR010000035.1, read on the forward strand.
CATCATTAAAAATCAGGAAACAACAGGTGCTGGAGAGGATGTGGAGAAATAGGAACAATTTAAACATACTACATGTCTTTAGCTTTCGCAAATAAGGCATCATGGTAGCTTTATCCCTGAATACTTTTGGAATCTATTATGAACCCAATTTGTTAGATTTTAAATACATAATTTTGTCAGATAATAAATATGGAATAAAAATAATTCGTGATTATATCAAAGAACAAATCATCCATGGCCTTATGTGTAAATATCTATGTATATTTTGGCTTTTTAGTAATGTTTATAATTCAATTCTGTTGCAAAAAAAAAAAAAAAACCAGAAAGTGCAATTCAAACCTCAAATTTGCAGATGGTAGAAACCTGTGCAAGCTACCTATTATAATAGATGAATGAGAAAGAATCAAAGTTAAAACATTGACAAGCTGGAATGATATACTGAAACTAACAAGCCAAATTTTAATTGAAAAATTAATACAGAAAACAGAGACAGAATTCTGGCAGGATACTATTTGCCCCTGTATGTTACAGCACAAGTCTGGTCATCAGCCTGCCAGGGTTTAAATGCTGGTACCACCACTAACTGTGAATTAACACTTGGCAATGACAGTTACCTCACTGTGCCTCAGTTTCCTTATTTGGTAGGCATAGATAATGATGATGATAGTAGTAATTGTTATGGTGGTGGTGATGATGATGATGATGATGATGATTAATGCTTACATCAGAGAATGACTGCGAAGTTTAAAAAATACTTAGAAAAACTACCTAGAATAGTCTCTGGCACCCAGTAAGTTCTCAATAAATGTTCTTGTTAAATTAGTTGCTGTTGTTACCTGAAAAACTTGCATGCAAATAAAGCCTTTAAAGTCACATAAAAGATTAAGTAGAGAAAATTGAATAATCCATGAAGAGTGGGGCATCACCATCTCCATTTGAGCCAGCCTTCTGATGTGACTTGAGAAGTGTAATAACTGCAGTTTAGCACATGATCTTTGGAGCAGGCCTGGCCAAGAATCAAATCCTGCCTCTGACATTTACCAGCTCTCTGACTTTAGGAAAATTATTAGACCTCTCTAAGCCTTGTTTCTTCTCCTATAATAGAGAGTAATAGTAGTGACTGCATCAGAGTTGTTTCGAGAATTCAAAAAGACTGTGCAGACTTGGAACAGAGCAATAGCTCAGCAATAATATCTTTTTTTATTACTATTATGTGGCTGCTGTAAAAGCTGTCCTTTATTTCTAGGATATAATCCAAGACTTGAATGTCACAATATTCTGGGGAGCTTTTTAAATTTTGCAATCAAGGGAATAAATATTTCCTTTAGCTTAATGCTAATCTCTTAGCTACACCAATGCAGTATTTTTGGAATGCCAAATCCTGTCTTCTTTCATTAACTTTCTTGGTTTCATTCCTTATGTCTATCCCTAATTTTATCTCCTATTTTCAGTTTTTGACAGATTTGGCCTGAATTATGGCAAGCGCCTTCTAAATTTTTTTCCAGTTTCCAAAAATAGTGAATCTTATGAATAGGGTGGATTAGAGGTTAAGCTGGAATCAATTCTAAGAATTATAATTTTTCAGTGGAGAAGGTTGACTCACATCCCATTATATAAGCAGATAACTACTTCCATTCTTCTCACCTCTGTCATGTTCTGTACCCACAGCATCCGTGAGCAACATGTTTATATAGTAAGCCATTGATGGAAATGCAGAAAACACGTTTCCCCACCTGCTGCTTGACCAAGCTTTCAAAAACAATGCTTTAAATTCTGTCTTTATAGGTTAATAATAGTGAATTTATTAAAAACTCACTATCAGACACACATTATCTCATTGTATTCTAGGATAAAATAGCTCTTGTGCTCATTTTAATTTTGAGGAAACTGTGACATGGAGATATAATGCCACTAGAAGAGCAAAAGAAAGCTGAGATTAAATGTAAGGTGTGTCAGCACTGAAAGCCCAGAAAAACAGCTACTTTCTGTGTGTATCTAATGGAGCATGTATGGTGTTGAGTTTCATGTAGATCACCATAAATGTACAAGATACAGTCCTTGTCATTGCCCTCCACTTGCCTTTAAAGAACTGAGTGTATAAGTAAAATACACTTCAAACCCTCAGAATATTTAGTTGCTACTGTGCATGATATTTTCTTAAAACTGTAGCAGAAGTACCGAGAAGAAAGAGCACGATTTATCAGAGATGGTCTACTGAAAAAGGCAGAGTTTAAAGTCTGGACACGATGTGGAAGATGGAAGAAACAGGTTAGGCAAAAGTTCTTAAGCAGTCCTAAAAGTGGAATAGATAGAAGTAACTTGGCAAGGGCTTGGTGGTCATGAAGATTAGAAATTGGGCAATGGAAAATAAATGACATTAGAAATTATGGAGCTATTTAATTGCCATAATTTTTCATAGGCAGTAGGGAGCCATTTTAAGTTCTTGAGCAAGGAACTGAAAGATTTATAGTACATTTTCAAAAAATTAGTCTGGTAGTGAAGTGTTGAAGAAATAGGTCAGTAGGGAACACGACAGCAGGGGAAGTTGTTATAATAAAATATGTTGGTTACCATAGTGATGACTAGGCAAGAAAAAATCCCCCCTTCAGAAACCAATGGGCTGGAAGAGAAAAGCTTTGAGAAATGTCGAGATGTTAAAAACACAATCAGAGGCTGGGTGCGGTGGCTCACACCTGTCATCCCAGCACTTTGGGAGGCCAAGGCGGGCGAGTCACGAGGTCAGGAGATCGAGACCAGCCTGGCCAATATACTGAAACCCTGTCTCTACTGAAAATACAAAAAATTAGCTGGGCGTGGGGGCAGGTGCCTGTAATCACAGCTACTCAAGAGGCCGAGGCGGGAGAATCTCCTGAACCCTGGAGGCGGAGGTTGCAGTGAGCCGAGATCACGCCACTGCACTGCAGCCTGGGTGATGGAGCGAGACTCTGTCTCAGAAAAAATAAAAATAAAAATGCAATCACATGACTTTTACCAAAGCCATCGACAAGGGTCCCCAAAAAGACTAGAAACAAATCTGCAGCATTTTAACTGGAAAGAGTGAGGGCGTTAAGATATTATATAATCGGCGGGGCACGGTGGCTCAAGCCTGTAATCTCAGCACATTGGGAGGCCGAGGCGGGTGGATCACAAGGTCAGGAGATCGAGGCCATCTGGCTAACATGGTGAAACCCCGTCTCTACTAAAAATACAAAAAAATTAGCCGGGCGTGGTGGCAGGCACCTGTAGTGCCAGCTACTCAGGAGGCTGAGGCAGGAGAATGGCGTGAACCCAGGAGGCAGAGCTTGCAGTGAGCCGAGATCACACCACTGCACTCCAGCCTGGGCGACAGAGCGAGACTCAGTTTCAAAAAAAAAAGGATATTATATAATCATAAATCCCACCTGTAGAGTTTGAGTATTAATGAGTTTCACCTGTATTAGGTAAATTACAGCGGACTCTGAATTTCAGAACATTTATGCAATATTTGGTTAACCTGTACATAATTGTGTTCTGTGTGTGTGTGTGTGTGTGTGTGTGTGTTTAAAAAAAGGAAACTTTGAATTATTTAACTCTGAAGAAAAGGGGACATTTCATTGTACATGATTTTTAATAATATTTTTATGGTGCTTAATTCTATTGCAAAGTTTTCCTCTCCTGGAAAATTCTTAACAGGTGCCATTTGCTTGGATTATCCAAAGCCCTAAAGTGCAAACGCAGAGGTAAAGACCTCCGTCATTTTATCGCATTTGGTCTCTCCTGGTTCTCTGTTGAGTGGATGTAATGATGGTGATCAATTCTCAATGCTGATTTTGCTTCAGCACTAAAAAAAACTTTTTTGTTTTGTTTTGAGACAGAGTCTCGCTCTGTCGCCCAGGCTGGAGTGCAGTGGCCCAATCTCGGCTCACTGCAAGCTCTGCCTCCCGGGTTCAAGTGATTCTCCTGCCTCAGCCTCCCAAGTAGCTGGGACTATAGGCACCCACTGCCACGCCCGGCTAATTTTTTGTATTTTTAGTAGAGACAGCGTGTCACCGTGTTAGCCAGGCTGGTCTCGATCTCCTGACCTGAAAATCAGATGAGGTGGCTCAAGCCTGTCATCCTAGCACTTTGGGAGCTGAGGCAGGTGGATCACCAGAGGTCAGGAATTTGAGACCAGCCTAGTCAAAGTGGTGAAACCCTGTCTCTACTAAAAATGCAAAAATTAGCCATGTGTGGTGGTGCACGCCTGTAGTCCCAGCTACTCTGGAGGCTGAGGCAGGAGAATGGCGTGAACCCGGGAGGCAGAGCTTGCAGTGAGCCGAGATCGTGCCACTGCACTCCAGCCTGGGCAACAGAGCGAGACTCTGTCTTAAAAAAAAAAAACCTAGTTTGAGTCATAATGGGAAGTCACAGTTGGACATGCTTCTTTATACCCTCTTCCCTTTGAAATTCAGACACAGCTTACCAGCATTAAAGTCAACACATAGGACACATAAGCTGGGCACGGTGGCTCATGCCTGTAATCCCAGCACTTTGGGAGGCCAAGGTGGGTGGACTTAAGTTTGAGACCAGCCTGGACAACATGGTGAAAAAACCCGTCTGTACTAAAAATACAAAAAATTAGCCAGGTGTGGTGGTGGGCACCTGTAATCCCAGCTACTCAGGAGGCTGAGGCAGGAGAATCGCTTGACCCCGGGAGGTGGAGGTTGCAGTGAGCCGAGATCATGCCACTTTTCTTTCTTCCTTCCTTTCTTCCTTTCTTTCTTTCCTTCTTTCTCTCTCTTTTTCCTTTTCTTTTTTCTTTCTCTTTCTTTCTTTCTCTTTCTCTCTCTTTCTTTTTCTTTTTCTTCTTCCTTCCTTCCCTTCCTTCCTTCCTTCCTTCCTTCCTTCCTTCCTTCCTCTCTCCCTTCCTCTCTCCCCCTTTCCTCCCTCCCTCCTTCCCTTCCTTCCTTTATTTTTTTTCTTGACAGAGTCTCATTCTGTCACCCAGGCTGGAGTGCAATGGCACGATCTCAGCTCACCGCAACCTCTGCCTCCACGGTTCAAGCGATTCTCTTGCCCCAGCCTCCAGAGTCACTAGGATTACAGGAGTGAGCCAGCACGCCCAGCTAATTCTTGTACTTTTAGTAGAGACAGGGTTTCACATGTTGGCCAGGCTGGTCTCGAACTCCTGACCTGAAGTGATCCTCCCACCTCGGCCTCCCAAAGTGCTGAGATGACAGGCGTGAGCCACCACGCCCGGCCGTTAACGTCGTTCTCTAAAAGGGTCGTGCTCACAGAGATAGGAGTGCGGGCACAGTGCACCTGCTTGGTGGAGAGGAGAAGAGACACAAGGAGAGGGCGGATACCTGGAAGTTCCCTTGGTGTATCTCAAAGAGCCCGGGGAAGATGGATTTCGGGTCTGGCACACTGGGCATGAGAAACTTCTTCACTCTGAAATAGAGATGGAGAGTGTGGTCAGGTCGGCCACAGCCCTGCAGGCAGGGTTGGCAAGAAGCACCTGCAGGGCATATACCCCAGGGAGAGACCAAGAAAGGCAGAGCGGGGCCTTCCACGTGGACACATGTGTCTCCTCCCGCTCCCCATGGACCCTGCCTCTGGAGTCCTCATAAAGTTCCCACCAGGAGGCCGGGCGTGGTGTCTCACGCCTGTAATCCCAGCACTTTGGGAGGCCGAGGCGGGTGGATCACCTGAGGTCAGGAGTTCGAGATCAGCCTGGCCAACATGGTGAAACCCCCTCTCTAATAAAAATAAAAATAAAAAAAATTAGCCGGGCGTGGTGGCGGGCACCTGTAGTCCCAGCTACTCAGGAGGCTGAGGCAGGAGAATTGCTTGAACCTGGGAGGCGGAGGTTGCAGTGATCCAAGATCGCGCCACTGCTCTCCAGCCTGGGCGACAGAGCAAGACTCCATCTCAAAAAAAAAAAAAAAATACAAAAATTAGCCAGGTGTGGTGGTGGACGCCTGTAATCCCAGCTGCTTGGGATGCTGAGGCAGGATGATCACTTGAACCTGGGAGGCGGAGGCTGCAGTGATCCGAGATCGTGCCACTGCTCTCCAGCCTGGGCAACAGAGCGAGACTCCATCTCAAAAAAAAAAAAGAAAAATACAAAAATTAGCCAGGTGTGGTGGCAGATGCCTGTAATCCCAGCTACTTGGGATGCTGAGGCAGGAGAATCGCTTGAACCTGGGAGGCAGAGGTTGCAGTGAGCCGAGATCGCGCCACTGCACTCCAGCCTGGGTGACAGAGTGAGGCTCAGTCTCAAAATAAATACCTACATACATAAATAAATAAATAAGAAAATGACTAGAACTCCTAGCTACTCGGGAGGCTGAGGCAGGAGAATTGCTTGAACCCGGGAGGCGGAGGTTGCAGTGAGCCGAGATCGTGCCACGGCACTCCAGCCTGGGTGACAGAGTGAGACTCCATCTCGAAATAAATAAATAAATAAATAAATAAATAAATAAATAAATAAATAAATAAGAAAATGACTCAACCTCACATTTTTGGAACGCTCTCTGTGGTCTGAAAGAATATTGTTTCGGCTAGAACTCTAACTGGATTCAAAGCCAAAAATTCAGTGACAGATGGAGCAAAGACAATATTAGATCTTGGACAGTTCTTCTTGCTACCCTCACCAAGTTGCCCAGCTTACCTGGACTTCTTTAGTTGTTTTTTTTTTTTTTTTTTTTTTTTTTGAGAGACAGGATCTTGCTCTGTCACCCAGGCTGGAGTGCAGTGGTGCAAGCACAGGTCACTGCAGCCTTAAACTCCCAAGCTCAAGCCGTCCTTCCACCTCAGCCTCCCAAACAGCTGGGACTACAAGTGCACGCTACCACACCCAGCTAATTTTATTTTTTCCTTTTTTTCAGACAGAGTTTCACCCTTGTCACCCAAGATGTAGTATAACGGTGTGATCTCAGCTCATGGCAACCTCCACCTCCTGGGTTCAAGCGGTTCTCCTGCCTCAGCCTCCGGAGCAGCTGGGACTACAGGTGCGCGCTACTGCGCCTGGCTAATTTTTATATTTTTATTTTTATTTTTTATTTATTGTTTTTATGTTTTTGAGGCGGAGTCTCGCTCTCACCCAGGCTGGAGTGCAGTGGCGTGATCTTGGCTGACTGCAAGCTCCAACTCCCAGGTTCACGGCATTCTCCTGCCTCAGCCTCACGAGTAGTTGGGACTACAGGCACCCACTACCATGCCTGGCTAATTTTTTTGTATTTTTAGTAGAGATGGGGTTTCACCATATTAGCCAGGATGGTCTCGATCTCCTGACCTCGTGATTCGTCCACCTCGGCCTCCCAAAGTGCTGGGATTACAGGCGTGAGCCACCACGCCCGGCCAATTTTTATATTTTTAGTAGAGGTGGGGTTTCGCCAGGTTGGCCAGGCTAGTCTCGAACTCCAGACCTCAGGTGATCCGCCTGCCTCAGCCTCCTAAAGTGCTGGGTTTACAGGCGTGAGCCACCACACCCAGCTAATTTTATTTTTTCCTTTTTTCAGACAGAGTTTCACCCTTGTCACCCAGGATGGAGTATAATGGTGTGATCTCAGCTCACGGCAAGCTCCGCCTCCTGGGTTCAAGCGGTTCTCCTGCCTCAGCCTCCGGAGCAGCTGGGACTACAGGTGTGCATTACTGCGCCTGGCTAATTTTTATATTTATATTTTTATTTTTTATTTATTGTTTTTATGTTTTTGAGGCGGAGTCTCGCTCTCACCCAGGCTGGAGTGCAGTGGCGTGATCTCGGCTCACTGCAAGCTCCAGCTCCCAGGTTCACGCCATTCTCCTGCCTCAGCTTCCCGAGTAGCTGGGACTACAGGCACCCACTACCATGCCTGGCTAATTTTTTTGTATTTTTAGTAGAGATGGGGTTTCACCATATTAGCCAGGATGGTCTCGATCTCCTGACCTCGTGATTCGCCTGCCTCGGCCTCCCAAAGTGCTGGGATTACAGATGTGAGCAACCATGCCCGGCCAATTTTTATATTTTTAGTAGAGGTGGGGTTTCGCCAGGTTGGCCAGGCTAGTCTCGAACTCCAGACCTCAGGTGATCTGCCTGCCTCAGCCTCCTAAAGTGCTGGGTTTACAGGCGTGAGCCACCGAACCCGGCTGGGCTATTTTTTTTTTTTTTTTGAGATGGAGTCTCACTCTGTTGCCCAGGCTGGAGTGCAGGGATGCAATCTCGGCTCACTGCAACCTCCGCCTCCCGGGTTCAAGCAATTCTCCTGCCTCAGCCTCCCAAGTAGCTGGGATTACAGGTGCACCACCATGCCCAGCTAATTTTTGTATTTTTATTAGAGACGGGGTTTCACCATGTTGGCCAGGATGGTCTCGATCTCTTGACCTCGTGATTCACCTGCCTCGGCCCTCACAAAGTACTGGGATTACAGGGGTGAACCACCGCGCCCGGCCCTAATTTTTGTATTCTTAGTAGATATAGGATTTCACCATATTGGCCAGGCTGGTCTCGAATTGGTGACCTTGTGATCTGCCCGCCTCGGTCTCCCCAAGTGCTGGGGTGACAGGTGTGAGCCACCGCGCCCAGCCCCTCCGAAATTTCTTGTAAAGCACCGTCAGAAAAGTGGGCATTGCATGGAAACTGAGGCCCAGCAAAATGACTCTATCAGACGATTAATCTTTTTTCCTACTTCACAGACATTTTGCAAGCAGATCCCTCCACCCACAGGCAGCAGGAGTCATCCTTACCTCCATAATTTCCATAAAGACAGAAGGAGGAGAGACACCATCAGAAGGATGGCCAGGCTGGAAATTAAAATAAATTTGGACAGCTTTGGTTTGGGAGGTGTTGGTGTCTCTGCGCAGGAATCTGAAACAAAACGAAAAGACGGCTGTAAGTTTTCAACATGACGTTACATCTCATCTCTAACCACCCTTCTCATTCTTTGGTGTTTTTTTTTTTTTTCTTGGTTCTCGTTGCTTTTTTGTTTTGTTTTTGTTGTTTGTAAATATTCGTGTCAGCAAATCTTTTATTTATTTATTTATTTGAGACAGAATCTCACTCTGTCACCCAGGCTGGAGTGCAGTGGCACCATCTCGGCTCACTGCAACCTCCACCTCCCGGGTTCAAGCAATTCTCCTGCCTCAGCCTCCCGAGTAGCTGGGATTACAGGCGCACCACCATGCCCAGCTAATTTTTGTATTTTTATTAGAGACGGGGTTTCACCATGTTGGCCAGGATGGTCTCGATCTCTTGACCTCGTGATTCACCTGCCTCGGCCCTCACAAAGTACTGGGATTACAGGGGTGAACCACCGCGCCCGGCCCTAATTTTTGTATTCTTAGTAGATATAGGATTTCACCATATTGGCCAGGCTGGTCTCGAACTGGTGACCGTGTGATCTGCCCGCTTCGGTCTCCCCAAGTGCTGGGATGACAGGTGTGAGCCACCGTGCCCAGCCCCTCCAAAATTTCTTGTAATGCAACATCAGAAAAGTGGGCATTGTATGGAAACTGAGGCCCAGCGAAATGACTCTATCAGGCAATTAATCTTTTTTCCTACTTCACAGACATTTTGCAAGCAGATCCCTCCACCCACGGGTGGCAAGAGTCATCCTTACCTCCATAATTTCCATAAAGACAGAAGGAGGAGAGACACCATCAGAAGGATGGCCAGGCTGGAAATTAAAATAAATTTGGACAGCTTTGGTTTGGGAGGTGTTGGTGTCTCTGCGCAGGAATCTGAAACAAAACGAAAAGGCGGCTGTAAGTTTTCAACATGATGTTACATCTCATCCCTAACAACCCTCCTCATTTTTTTGGTGTTTTTATTTTTTCTTGGTTGTCGTTGTTTGTTTTTTGTTTTGTTTTTGTTTTTTATAAATATTCCTGTCAGCAAATCTTTTACTTACTTTTTTTTTTTTTTTTTGAGACAGAATCTCACTCTGTCACCGAGGCTGGAGTGCAGTGGCGCCATCTCAGCTCACTGCAACCTCCGCCTCCCGGATTCAAGCGATTCGCCTGCCTCAGCCTCCCAAGTAGCTGGGATTACAGGTGCACCACCATGCCCAGCTAATTTTTGTATTTTTATTAGAGAAGGGGTTTCACCATGTTGGCCAGGATGGTCTCGATCTCTTGACCTCGTGATTCACCTGCCTCGGCCTCACAAAGTACTGGGATTACAGGGGTGAACCACCGCGCCCAGCCCTAATTTTTGTATTCTTAGTAGATATAGGATTTCACCATATTGGCCAGGCTGGTCTCGAATTGGTGACCTTGTGATCTGCCCGCCTCGGTCTCCCCAAGTGCTGGGGTGACAGGTGTGAGCCACTGTGCCCAGCCCCTCCGAAATTTCTTGTAATGCACCATCGGAAAAGTGGGCATTGTATGGAAACTGAGGCCCAGCGAAATGACTCTATCAGGCAATTCATCTTTTTTCCTACTTCACAGACATTTTGCAAGCAGATCCCTCCACCCACGGGCGGCAAGAGTCATCCTTACCTCCATAATTTCCATAAAGACAGAAGGAGGAGAGACACCATCAGAAGGATGGCCAGGCTGGAAATTAAAATAAATTTGGACAGCTTTGGTTTGGGAGGCGTTGGTGTCTCTGCGCAGGAATCTGAAACAAAATGAAAAGGCGGCTGTAAGTTTTCAACATGATGTTACATCTCATCCCTAACCACCCTCCTCATTTTTTTGGTGTTTTTATTTTTTCTTGGTTGTCGTTTGTTTTTTGTTTTGTTTTTGTTTTTTATAAATATTCCTGTCAGCAAATCTTTTACTTACTTTTTTTTTTTTTGAGACAGAATCTCACTCCGTCACCCAGGCTGGAGTGCAGTGGCGCCATCTCAGCTCACTGCAACCTCCGCCTCCTGGATTCAAGCGATTCGCCTGCCTCAGCCTCCAGAGTACTGGGATGACAGGCACCTGCCACCATGCCCAGCTAATTTTTTGTATTTTTGAGTAGAGACAGGATTTCGCTATGTTGGCCATGCTGGTCTCGAACTCCTGATCTCAGGTGATCCACCTGCCTCGGCCTCCCAAAGTGCTGGGATCACAGGCTTGAGCCACTGTGCCCAGCCCAGTCTGGTATTTTTAATACAGCAATTCTCCTGCCTCAGCTTCCCGAGTAGCCGGGACTACAGGCATCCGCCACCACACTGGGTTAATTTTTGTATTTTTAGTAGAGATAGCCCTCTTTTTTTTTTAAATGAATACTAGTGTCAGCAAATTTTGATTCCTGTGGAAAATATCCTGGAAAGAGACACTGTGTCTCTGGACAACAACACATCCCACAGCCACCCCAGGAAGTAAAGGTAGGTTCAACACCCAGCCTTTGGAGGCTTGTGGTTGCTGGAGGTCTTTACAGCATATGAGAGCTTCCTTTTGTCTGTTGGTGGCTGTGCACCTTAAATCACGCCCCCTGAAAACATACGTTGAAGGCTGGTTACGGTGGCTCATGCCTTTAATCCCAGCACTTTGGGAGGCCGAGGCGGGCGGATCACAAGGTCAGGAGTTCGAGACCAGCCTGGCCAATATGGGGAAACCCCGTCCCTACTAAGCATACAAAAATTAGCCGGGCTTGGAGGTGCGTGCCTGTAATCCCAGCTACTCAGGAGGCTGAGGCAGGAGAATCACTTGAACCCGGGAGGTAGAGGTTGCAGTGAGCCAAGATCGCGCCACTGCACTCCAGCCTGGGCCACAGACTGAGACTCCCTCTAAAAAAATAAAATAAAATAAATAAATAAATAAAAACATTTAGCCGGGTGTGGTGGCGGGTGCCTGTAATCCCAGCCACTCGGGAGGCTGAGGCAGGAGAATCACTTGAACTCGGGAGGCAGAGGTTGCAGTGAGCCAAAATCGCGCCACTGAACTCCAGCCTGGGCCACAGACTGAGACTCCCTCTAAAAAAAAAATAAAAATTAAAAAATTAAAAATAAAAACATTTAGTTGGCCGTGGTGGTGCGTGCCTGTAATCCCAGCCACTCGGGAGGCTGAGGCAGGAGAATCGCTTGAACTCGGGAGGTGGAGGTTGCAGTGAGCTGAGATTGCACCACTGCACTCCAGCCTGGGCACCATGAGAATGTTTCTCAAAAAAACAAAAGAAAGAAATCTCTCCCGAGTGAAAGCAGCCAGGGAGTGAAACAAAGAGAAGAATTGCTTTCAGATGGAGCCCTGGAGGATGACAGAAGGCTGAGCTTGGTCAGACACATCCTGCTCAGACACACCCTCCCTCCCACCTCCCGGGAAGGCAGGACACCCTCCCTCCCACCTCCCAGGAAGGCAGGACAGGGACAGTGGCTATGCCTACTCCAGCCTGGTGACAATGCTATGGGACACTGCCACGTAACAAGCATTACCCCGAATCTCGCCTCTCTGCCAGCACGTCATCTCTGACCAGTCGCTTGGGTATGTGTCTGGCCCATATGCATCCCCCATAGCCTTCACCCTGACCTGGAAGGAGTAACACTTCTTGGCATCCAAGCTTTCTATGGTGACATTGCAGGTATTTTCCTGTTTGGACTGGAGAAACACACACACACACACACACACACACACACACACACACACACACACACAATGATCAGTGAAGTAACCTGTCTGTCTGGAGTTTTCCTTCCAGAGGGTTTGCAGTCTCGCTGACTTCAAGAATGGAGCCGCGAGGCCAGACGCGGTGGCTCACGCCTGTAAACCCAACACTTTGGGAGGCCGAGACGGGTGGATCACCTGAGGTCATGAGTTCGAGACCAGCCTGGCCAACATGGTGAAACCCCCCATCTCTACTAAAAATATAAAAATTTGTTGGGCAAAGTGGTGGGAGCCTGTAATCCCAGCTACTTGGGAGGCTGAGGCAGGAGAATCGCTTGAACCTGGGAGGCGGAAGTTGTAGTGAGCCAAGATTGCGCCACTGCACTCCAGCCTGGGCGACAGAGCGAGACCGAGTCTAAAAAAAAAAAGAGATGGGGTCTTGCTATGTCGCCCAAGCTGGTCAACAACTCCTGGGTTCAAGCGATCCTCCTGCCTTGGCCTTCAACAGTACTGGGATTACAGGCATGAGCCACTGTGCCTGGCCTGTATTTACTTTATTATTATTTTAAAATATTATTTATTTATTTACTGAGACAGAGTCTTGCTCTGTTGCCCAGGCTGAAGTGCAGTGGTGTGGTCTCGGTTCACTGCAACCTCTGCCTCTCGGGTTCAAGCAATTCTTGTGCCTCAGCCTCCTGAGTAGCTGAGATTACAGGTGCCCGCCACCATGCTCGTCTAATTTTTGTATTTTTAGTGGAGAGGGGGTTTCACCACGTTGGCCAGGCTTGTCTTGAACTCCTGATCTCAGGTGATCCACCCTCCTTGGCCTCCCAAAGTGCTGGGATTAGAGGTGTGAGCCACTGCATCCAGCCTGTATCTATATATCTTTACAGATATAAATGGATATAAAAATACAGATAAATGTTCTATTCTATGTATCAATTTATACATATATAGTTTATATAAGTTTGTAGATATATGTACCAATAAGATATCTCTATATGTATATTTATATATGTGTGTATATATAAGCTGTATATATAAGGTGTGTATATATAATTGTGTATACATAAGCTGTGCGTATAAGGTGTGTATATATCTGTGTGTATATAAGCTGTGTATATATATGTGTATATATAAGCTGTGTATCTATATGTGTGTGTATATATGTGTATATATAAGCTGTGTATCTAAGGTGTGTATATATGTATGTGTGTATATATTTGTATATATAAGCTGTGTATATAAAGTGTGTATATACATGTATATATGTGTATATAAGCTGTGTATATAAGCTCTGTATATATGTGTGTATATATATGTGTGTATATAAGGTGTGTATATATGTGCGTATCTGTATGTGTATATAAGCTGTGTATAGATATATATAAGATGTGTGTATATATGTGTGTGTATATACATGTGTGTATATATACGTGTATGTAAGTTGTGTATATAAGCTGTGTATATGTGTGTGTATATAAGGTGTGTGGATACATGTGTATAGGTATGTGTATATAAGTTGTGTATAGAAGGTATGGATATACGTGTATATATATGTATATAAGCTGTGTATATAAGCTGTGCATATATGTGTGTGTATATATGTGTATATAAGCTGTGTATATATGTGTGTTTATATATATGTGTGTATATAAGGTGTGTATATACGTGTGTATAAATATGTGTATATAAGGTATGTATATGTATGTGTATATATGTGTATATATAAGCTGTGTATCTATATGTGGGTGTATGTGTGTGTATATATGTATATATAAGCTGTGTATATAAGGTGTGTACATATGTGTGTGTATATATATGTGTGTGTACACACACATATATGTAGATATACAGTCATGCGTTGCTTAACGATGGGGACATGTTCTGAGAAATGCATTGTGAGGTGATTTCTTCATTATGAGAATATTCTAGAGTTTACTTACACACACCTAGCTGGTCTGGCCATGATATAGATAGATTGAAAGACAGAGAGAGAGATAAAATAGAATGAGATAGATAGATAGATAGATAGATAGATAGATAGATAGATAGATAGACAGACAGAAATATTATTGGTTCTCTTTCTCTGGAGACCCCTCAGAGACACAGAGAGAAACATGAAAAAGACAAGCTGGACTAGAGCTCTCTCAGGAAGATACAGCAGAGTGGAATTCAGGAAGGTGTAGACAGAGGGGACCGGGGTCTGATGAAACAGCGAATCCCACAGCCCGCACCTGGGGGACACTCAGCCACCATTGCCCTGAGTCGTGGCCGCCTGGCTCACCTGCCACTCCGTGTCGAAGGGGCTCCGATACTGAACCTCATAGAGGAGATCCCCATAGGACAGGTCAGAACACGTCACCGTCACCGCGTCCTGATGCCACGAAAAGCTCACGTGCTTTGGGAAACTGGGTTTCACTGAGAAGAAGAAATAACAGAAGCGACATCCCTCCTCTCTGAGCTGATTGTGACAGGCTGACCTCATCCCCTTTCTCTAGCCTGTACCCCTCCTCCCCTTAATACCTTATGGGTCTTGGGGTTCACCCGTCCTCATTACTTTTATAGGAGAAGCTTCCACCAGAGTTCCGACAACCCATAGGTTTGCGAAGGAAGGAACTCTCTAAAATTCTGTGGAAAGTGTCCTGTGTGTCTGTTATGGGATAAATTATGTCCCCCACAAAAATATATGTTAAAATCCCAACTCCCCAGAAACTCAGAATGGGACTGTATTTAAAAATAGGATCCTTTAGAAGGCCGAGGCAGGCGGATCACCTGAGGTCAGGAGTTTGAGACCAGCCTGACCAACATGGAGAAAACCCGTCTCTACTAAAAAATACAAAATTAGCCAGACATGGTGGCATGCACCTGTAATCCCAGCTACTTTGGAGGCTGAGGCAGAAGAATCACTTTAACCCTGGAGGCAGAGGTTGCGGTGAGCCGAGATCGTGCCATTGCACTCCAGCCTGGGCCACAAGAGCAAAACTCTATCTAAAAAAAAAAAAAGTTTCCATCTGGCTGGACAAAGTGGCTCACGTCTGTAATCCCAGCACTTTGGGAGGCCAAGGCAGGTGGATCACCTGAAGTCAGGAGTTTGAGACCAGCCTGGCCAATATGCTAAAACCCTGTCTCTACTAAAAATACGGGCGTGGTGGCCAGAGCTTGTAATCCCAGCTATTAGTGAGGCTGAGGCAGGAGAATCGCTTGAACCCACGAGGCGGAGGTTGCAGTGAGCCGAGATTGAGCCACTGCACTCCAGCCTGGGTGACAGAGTGAGACTCTGTCTCAAAAAAAAAAGGATCATTATAAATTCAGTTAGTTAGGATGAGGTCATACTGGAGAAGGAAGGGTTCTAAATCCAATGACAGGTGTCCTTCTCAGAGACAGGAGGAGACACAGACACAGAGGAGAAAGCCACATGGAGACGGAGGCAGAGACTGGAGTGGTGTGGCCACAAGCCCAGGGATGCCTAGAGCCCCCAGGAGCTGGGAGGGGCAGGAAGGACCCTCCCTTAGAACCTCCAGAGGGAATGCGGTTCTCAGACATCTCCATCTCAGACTTGTGGGCTTCAGAACTAGGAGAGAATAAATTTCTGCTGTTTTAAGCCTCCAGTTTCTGGTGACCTATTATAGCCCAGGAAACGCACCCAGTATCTATAAGTAATTTCGCGAATAAAGAGTTCGTAGTTCTCACCGGATTCTCAAACAGATCCGTTTCCCCTACCTCTAAAAAATAAAAAAGTAAAAAAGAACGACAGACTTACGGAATTCTAGGATAAAGAATAAACATTTTGAAAAGAGGGTTTCCCTACATTTGTCCCTCATTTCCTCACCCAAGACTTAACAGCCAGTTCTCAATGCACATAAGAAAACCTGCCAGGTGCGGTGGCTCATGCCTGTCATCCTGGAAGTTCGGGAGGCCAAGGCAGGAGGATCTCTTGAGCCCAGAAGTTTGAGATCAGCCTGGGCAACATGGTGAGACCTCATGTGTACAAAACATGAGAAAGTTTGCCAGGCGTGGTGGTGTGTGTCTGTGTTCTGGGCTACTCTGGAGGCTGAGGTGGGAGGATCGCTTGAGCCCAGGAGGTGGAGGCTGCAATGAGCTGTGATTGCATCACTGCACTCCAGCCTGGGCAACAGAGCAAGACCCACTCTCTCAAAAAAAAGAAGAAAGAAAATCCAGTGAGTGGGATGAGGATGAGAGAGTATTTCCAGCTCCCTCTGTGTGTGTGTGTGTGTGTGTGTGTGTGTGTGTGTGTGTGTGTGTGTGTGTGTAGGCAGGGCACCAGAGGGCATCTCTAATTAATTCCCTTATTTTATTTATTTATTTATTTGAGATGGAGTTTTGCTCTTGTTGCCCAGGCTGGAGTGTAATGGCGCGATCTTGGCTCACCACAAACTCTGCCTCCTAGATTCAAGCGATTCTCCTGCCTCGGCCTCCCAAGTAGCTGGGATTACAGGCATGCACCACCAAGCCCAGCTAATTTTGTATTTTTAGTAGAGACGGGGTTTCTCCATGTTGGCGAGGCTGGTCTCGAACTCCTGACCTCAAGTTACCCGCCTGCCTTGGCCTCCCAAAGTGCTGGGATTACAGGCGTGAGCCACCACGCCCGGCCTTATTTATTTTTAAATAATAAATTTATAAATCGCTCAGACTGGAGTGCAGTGGCACCGTCTTGGCTCACTGCAGCCTCTGCCTCCCGGGTTCAACTAATTCCCCTGCCTCAGCCTCCCGAACAGCCAGGATTACAGGCATATGCCACCAGCCAGGCTAATTTTTTTTTTTGGTAGAGATGGGGTTTCACCATGTTGGCGAGGCTGGTCTCGAACTCCAGACCTCAAGTGATCCGCCCGCCTTGGCCTTCCATAGTGCTGGGATTACAGGCGTGAGCCACAGCGCCCGGCCTTTAATTCATTCCCTTAAATAACAGTCTTCCCAGGGTCATCTGGTCTCCCTGCTGGGGGCAGATTCATCCCTGACCAGTGTGTAAGAGGGAACTTCCTAGAAGGCCGGTTTCTTCCCACTTGGACTCAGGAACTGGGCACTGGGCTCCAGTGGCCAATGGTCCATGAGCTTGATTTTCAGAACTTACTGAAAGTAACTGAAGGTAACGAGCTGAAGGGGTACTGAAAAGTGTGCTGGCCTTGCTTTTCAATCGTTACGGTAATCATTGATCCCGCGACTTGCGAGAGCTTCCTTTTCGGTACTTATGGTAATCAGCTGAAGGAAGTACTGAAAAGCATGCTGAGCTTGCTTTTCAATAGTTACGGTAATCATGGATCTGGTTATTTGCATGAGCTTTTTTGTACTTATGGTAATAAGTGAAGGAAGTAGTGAAAAGTATGCTGGGCTTGCTTTTCAATAGTTACGGGAATCACTGATCCCGCGACTTGCGAGAGCTTTCTTTTCAGTACTTACGGTAATAAGCTGAAGGACGTACTGAAAAGCATGGTGAGCTTGCTTTTTAATAGCTACGGTAATCACTGATCCAGTGACTTGCATGACCTTGCTTTTCAGTACTTATGCTAATAAGCTGAAGGAAGTACTGAAAAGCATGGTGACCTTGCTTTTCAATAGTTACGGTAATCATGGATCCGGTGATTTGCATGAGCTTTTCAGTACTTATGGTAATAAGCTGAAGGAAGTAGTGAAAAGTATGCTGGGTTGCTTTTCAATAGTTATGGTAATCATTGATCCGGCGACTATCATGAGATTGCTTTTCAGTACTTACGGTAATCAGGTGAAGGAAGTACTGAAAAGCATGCTGAGCTTGCTTTTCAATTGTTACGGTAATCATTGATCCCGAGACTGGCATGAACTTGCTTTTCATTACTTACGGTAGTAAGCTGACGGAAGTACTGAAAAGCATGGTGAGCTTGCCTTTCAATAGTTACGGTAATCATGGATCCGGTGATTTGCATGAGCTTTTCAGTACTTATGGTAATAAGCTGAAGGAAGTAGTGAAAAGTATGCTGGGTTGCTTTTCAATAGTTACGGTAATCATTGATCCAGCGGCTATCATGAGACTGCTTTTCAGTACTTACGGTAATCAGCTCAAGGAAGTACTGAAAAGCATGCTGAGCTTCCTTTTCAATAGTTACGGTAATCATTGATCCCGCGACTGGCAGGAGCTTGGTTTTTCATAAGCTGAGGAAGTACTGAAAGGCATGGTGAGCTTGCTTTTCAATAGTTAACGGTAATCATGGATCCGGCGATTTGCATGAGCTTGGTTTTCAGTCCTTGTGGTAATAAGCTGAAGGAAGTACTGAAAACCATGGTGAGCTGGCTTTACCATACTTACAGTAATAAACAATCCAGCGACTTGCGGTGAAAACGGGGTGCGTCCCATTCCTGATGGAGAAATAGAGAATGTCGTCTCGCTGCTCTGCGTCTAGGAGGCACCCCGAAGTGTGACCTTCCTGGAGAACGTAGTTGGTGCACTGGTCATAGGCCTCATCACCGTTGAATCTGTGGTTTAAAACGACGACCATTTAGCAACAAAACAAAAAGTTTCCATCTGGCTGGACACAGTGGCTCACGTCTGTAATCCCAGCACTTTGGGAGGCCGAGGTAAGTGGATCACATGAGGTCAGGAGTTTGAGACCAGCCTGGCCAACATGGTGAAACCCTGTCTCTACTAAAAATACGGCGTGGTGGCCAGGCTTGTAATCCCAGCTACTCAGGAGGCTGAGGCAGGAGAATCTCTGGAACCCGGGAGGCAGAGGTTGCAGTGAGCCAAGATTGTGCCACCACACTCCAGCCTGGCAACAGAGTGAGACTCTGACTCAAAATAAAAACAAACAAAAAAAAGAATGTAGGTGATTTTGAGAGTGAGTCAGCCATCCCTTGGCAAGAAGGTATGGGGCAATGAGATTGTGGTTGTGGTGAGGGCTGAGGGTTTCACAGAACAAACATTCCGGCTTGCACAGTCTGATGTTTTACACTTTTGTTCTCTAGCATTTCCAATCGCTGACGGCTCAGAGGAGCGATTTTGAGCCCTGGGTGTGGGGTTTGCTTTGTGGGAGCCAGTTACCTGTAGTGGAAAGTCAGGTTGGTCTTGGAGTATTTGCTGGCATTCCATGTCACCTGCACGGTTTCTAAATTGAAGTAGATGATCTGAATCTGTACTCCTTCTAGACACAGAGAGAAGCATGAAGTTCACGGTGAGGCAACTCTTATTTTTTTTTTTTAATTTATTTTTCTTTGTGAGACAGAGTCTCTCCCTGTCGCCCAGGCTGCAGTGCAGTGCCGCGATCTCGGCTCACTGCAACCTTCGCCTCCCGGGTTCAAGCGATTCCCCTGCCTCAGCCTCCCGAGTAGCTGGGATTACAGGCACCTGCCACCACACCCAGCTAATTTTTTGTGTTTTTAGTAGAGACGGGGTTTCACCATGTTAGCCAGGATGGTCTCGATCTCCTGACCTTGTGATCCACCTGCCTTGGCCTCCCAAAGTGCTGGGATTACAGGTATGAGCCACTGCGCCCGGCCTATTTTATTTTATTTGAGACAGACTCTCGCTCGGTCGACCAGGCTGGAGTGCAATGGTACGATCTCGGCTCACTGCAACCTCCGCCTCCCAGGTTCAAGCGATTCCCCTGCCTCAACCTCCCGAGCAGCTGGGATTACAGGCACCTGCCACCATACCCAGCTAATTTTTTGTATTTTTAGTAGAGATGGGGTTTCATCATATTAGCCAGGATGCTCTGGATATCCTGACCTCATGATCCACCCGCCTCGGCCTCCCAAAGTGCTGGGATTACAGGTGTGAACCACCGCGCCCGGCAAGGCAATTCTAAAAAGAGCTAGAAACTTATAACATGAAGCCGGCAATTTCGTCCTAAGAATGAGACACTGGTTTAAAAGGACAGAGATTTGGCCGGGTGCGGTGGCTCATGTCTGTCATCCCAGCACTTTGGGAGGCCGAGGCAGACAGATCATGAGGTCAGGAGATCGAGGCCATGCTGGCCAACATGGAGAAACCCTGTCTCCACTAAAAATACAAAAAATTTCCCAGGTGTGGTGGCACGCACCTGTAATCCCAGCTACTTGGGAGGCTGAGGCAGGAGAATTGCTTGAACCCAGGAGGTGGAGGTTGCAGTGAGCTGAGATTGGGCCACTGCATTCCAGCCCAGGTGACAGAGGGAGACTCCATCTCAAAAATAAATAAATAAAAAATGAAAGAACAGAGGTCTGGCCGGATGTGGTGGCTCACACCTGTAATCCCAACATTTTGGAAGTCTGGGGCAGGTGGATCACCTGAGGTCACGCGTTTGAGACCAGCCCTAGCCAACACGGTAAAACCCCGTCTCTACTAAAACTACAAAAATTAGCCGTGTGTGGTGGTGGGTGCTTGTAATCCCAGCTACTTGGGAGGCTGAGGCAGGAGAATCGCTTGAACCCGGGAGGAGGAGGTTGCAATGAGCTGAGATCGCTCCACTGCACTCCAGCCTGGGTGAAACAGCAAAACTCTGTCTCAAAAAAAAAAAGGATCATTATAAATTCAGTTAGAGCCCAGAATTTGAGATCAGCCTGGCAACAGGTGAGACCCCAGACAAAACAGAGAAGTTTGCCAGGCGTGGTGGTGTGTGTGTGTGTGTGTGTGTGTGTGTGTGTGTGTGTGTGTGTGTGTGTGTGTGTGTGTGTGTGTGTGTGTGTGTGTGTGTGTGTGTGTGTGTGTGTGTGTGTGTGTGTGTGTGTGTGTGTGTGTGTGTGTGTGTGTGTGTGTGTGTGTGTGTGTGTGTGTGTGTGTGTGTGTGTGTGTGTGTGTGTGTGTGTGTGTGTGTGTGTGTGTGTGTGTGTGTGTGTGTGTGTGTGTGTGTGTGTGTGTGTGTGTGTGTGTGTGTGTGTGTGTGTGTGTGTGTGTGTGTGTGTGTGTGTGTGTGTGTGTGTGTGTGTGTGTGTGTGTGTGTGTGTGTGTGTGTGTGTGTGTGTGTGTGTGTGTGTGTGTGTGTGTGTGTGTGTGTGTGTGTGTGTGTGTGTGTGTGTGTGTGTGTGTGTGTGATTACAGGCATGAGTCACCGTGCCCGGCCATTTTTTTGTTTGTTTTGTTTGTTTGTTTGTTTTTTGAGACAGAGTTTTGCTCTTGTTGCCCAGGCTGGAGTGCAATGCCACGATCTCAGCTCACTGCAACCTCTGCCTCCCAGGTTCAAGCGATTCTCCTGCCTCAGCCTCCCAAGTAGCTGGGATTACAGGCGCATGCCCCCGCACCCGGCTAATTTTTGTATTTTTAATAGAGTCAGGGTTTCGCCATGTTGACCAGGCTGGTCTCAAACTCCTGACCTCGTGATCCATCCGCCTCAGCCTTCCAGAGTGCTGGGATTACAGGCGTGAGCCACCGGGCCCAGTCGTTTGTTTTGTTTGTTTGTGTGTTTGTTGAGAAAGAGTTTTGCTCTTGTTGCCCAGGCTGGAGTGCAATGGCGTGATCTCGGTGCACTGCAACCTCTGCTTCCCGGGTTCAAGCGATTCTCCTGCCTCAGCCTCCCAAGTTGCTGGGATTACAGGCGCGTGCCCCCGCATCTGGCTAATTTTTTGGATTTTTAGTAGAGACCAGGTTTCACCATGTTGTCCAGGCTGGTCTTGAACTCCTGACCTCAGGTGATCCGCCCACCTCAGCCTCCCAAAGTGCTGGGATTATAGGCGTGAACCACTGTGCCCTGCAAGAACTGCCCCTTTTACGAGGAAGAAACTGAGCTGAACTCTGCAACCACATGCAAAATCCAGCACTTTTTTTTTCTTTTTGTGAGGGTTGATTTTTTTTTTTCTTTTTTTTTTGAGACAGTCTCACTCTGTCGGCCAGGCTGGAGCGCAGCGGCACAATCTCGGCTCACTGCGGACTCCGTCTCCCAGGTTCAAGCGATTCTCCTGCCTCAGCCTCCTGAGTAGCTGGGATTACAGGCACCTGCCACCACGCCCGACTAATTTTTGTGTTTTAGTAGAGACAGGGTTTCACTATGTTGGCCAGGCTGGTCTCGAACTCCTGACCTCAAGTGATCCACCTGCCTCGGCCTCACAAAATGCTGGGATTACAGGCGTGAGCCACCGTGCCCGACCATTTTTTGTTTGTTTGTTTGTTTTTTTGAGACAGTCTCGCTCTGTCGCCTAGGCTGGAGTACAGTGTCGCGATCTCAGCTCACTGCAACCTCCGCCTCCCGGCTTCAAGCAATTCTCCTGTCTCGGCCTCCTGAGTAGCTGGGATTACAGGCACCTGCCACCATACACGGTTTTTGTAATTTTACTGGAGACAGGGTTTCACCATGTTGGGGCCAGGCTGGTCTGGAACTCCTGACCTCAGGTGATCCACACCTTGGCCTTCCAAAATGCAGGGATTATAGGCGTGAACCACTGTGACCCACAAGAACGGCCTCTTTTACAGGGGAAGAAACTGAGCTGAACTCTGCAACCACGTGCAAAATCCAGCGCTTTTTTTTTCTTTTTGTGAGGTTTTTTTTTTTTTTTTTTTTTGAGACAGTCTCGCTCTGTCGGCCAGGCTGGAGTGCAGTGGCACAATCTCGGCTCACTGCAAACTCCGTCTCCCAGGTTCAAGCAATTCTCCTGTCTCGGCCTCCTGAGTAGCTGGGATTACAGGCACCTGCCACCATACACGGTTTTTGTAATTTTACTGGAGACAGGGTTTCACCATGTTGGGGCCAGGCTGGTCTGGAACTCCTGACCTCAGGTGATCCAACAGCCTAGGCCTCCCAGAGTGCTGGGATTACAGGCGCATGCCCCCTCACCCAGCTGATTTTATATTTTCACCATGTTGGCCAGGCTGGTCTCAAACTCCTGACCTCAGGTGATCCACACCTTGGCCTCCCAAAGTGCTGGGATTATAGGCGTGAACCACTGTGCCCTGCAAGAACTGCCCCTTTACGAGGAAGAAACTGAGCTGAACTCTGCAACCACATGCAAAATCCAGCACTTTTTTTTCTTTTTTTGAGACAGTCTCACTCTGTCGGCCAGGCTGGAGTGCAATGCCACGATCTCAGCTCACTGCAACCTCTGCCTCCCAGGTTCAAGCGATTCTCCTGCCTCAGCCTCCCAAGTAGCTGGGATTACAGGCGCATGCCCCCTCGCCCGGCTAATTTTTGTATTTTTAGTAGAGTAAGGGTTTCTCCATGTTGTCCAGGATGGTCTCAAACTCCTGACCTCAGGTGATCCACACCTTGGCCTCCCAAAGTGCTGGGATTACAGGCGTGAGTCACCGTGCCCGACCATTTTTTGTTTGTTTGTTTGTTTTTGAGACAGAGTCTTGCTCTATTGCCCAGGCTGGAGTGCAATGGTGCAACCTCGGCTCACTGCAACCTCCGCCTCCCAGGTTCAAGCGATTCTCCTGCCTCAGCCTCCCAAGTTGCTGGGATTACAGGCACCTGCCACCACGCCCGGCTAATTTTTTGTATTTTTAGTACACACCAGGTTTCGCCATGTTGGCCAGGCTGGTCTCAAACTCCTGACCTCAGATGATCCACCCACCTCGGCCTCCCAAAGTGCTAGGATTACAGGCGCATGCCCCACACCCAGCTAATTTTTGTATTTTTAGTTGAGATGGGGTTTCACCATGTTGACCAGGCTGGTCTCGATCTCCTGAACTTGCTTTTCATTACTTACGGTAATAAGCTGACGGAAGTACTGAAAAGCATGGTGAGCTTGCTTTTCAATAGTTATGGTAATCATGGATCCAGTGATTTGCATGAGCTTTTCAGTACTTATGGTAATAAGCTGATGGAAGTAGCGAAAAGTATGCTAGGTTACTTTTCAATAGTTACGGTAATCATTGATCCAGCGGCTATCATGAGATTGCTTTTCAGTACTTATGGGTAATCAGCTGAAGGAAGTACTGAAAAGCGTGCTGAGCTTGCTTTTCAATTGTTACGGTAATCATGGATCCCGCGACTGGCAGGAGCTTGGTTTTTCATAAGCTGAGGAAGTACTGAGTTCTCACCGGATTCTCACACAGATCCGTTTCCCCTACCTCTAAAAAATAAAAAAGTAAAAAAAGACGACAGACTTACGGAATTCTAGGATAAAGAATAAACATTTTGGAAAGAGGGTTTCCCTACATTTGTCCCTCATTTCCTCACCCAAGACTTAACAGCCAGTTCTCAACGCACATAAGAAAACCTGCCAGGTGCAGTGGCTCACGCCTGTAATCCCAGCACTTTGGGGGGCCGAGGCGGATGGATCATGAGGTCAGGAGTTCAAGACCAGCCTGGCCAAGATGGTGAAACCCCGTCTCTACTAAAAATAAAAGAAATTAGCTGGGTGCAGTGACAGGTGCCTGTAATCCCAGGTACTCAGGAGGCTGAGGCAGGAGAATCGCTTGAACTCAAAGGGCGGAGGGTGCAGTGAGCCAAGATCGCGCCACTGCACTCCACCCTGGGTGACAGAGTGAGACTCCATCTCAATAAATAAATAAAAAGTCAAAGGACAGAGAAAAACCAAGATTTGTACGCACGGTTTACCTGTTGATTCCTTGAGCAAGAGCTGCAGGGTACATAAAGGCAGGTCCAAAAGAGACGATGTCACCTTACATATCCACAGGAGATGTGTCATTGGATACACGATTGACGCTCATATCTGTGCATGCCAGTAGTGCAGTAGTGGGTGAACCTTACTTACCTTTTGCAAAAACCTCAGAGACAAGTCAACAAGGGTATAATTATAGCTGCTTTTTTTTTTTTTTTTTTTTTTTTTTTTTTTGAGACAGAGTTTTGCTCTTGTTGCCCAGACTGGAGTGCAATGGCATGACCTTGGCTCACTGCAACCTCCGCCTCCTGGATTCAAGCGATTCTCCTGCCTCAGCCTCCCGAGCAGCTGGGATTACAGGCACGTGCACCACGCCTGGCTAATTTTGTATTTTTAGTGGAGACGGGGTTTCACCATGTTGGCCAGGCTGGTCACGAACTCCCGACCTCAGGTGATCCTTCCGCCTCGGTCTCCCAAAGTGCTGGGATTACAGGTGTGAGCCACCGCGCCTGGCCTATTTTATTTTATTTTTTAATTTATTTTTCTTTGTGAGACAGAGTCTCTCCTGTCGCCCAGGCTGCAGTGCAGTGCGCGATCTCGGCTCACTGCAACCTCTGCCTCCCGGGTTCAAGCGATTCCTGCCTCAGCCTCCCAAAGTGCTGGGATTAGAGATGTGAGCTACCACACCCGGCTTTTTTTTTTTTTTTTTTTTTTTTTTTAAGATGGTGTCTCGCTCTGTCCCTGAGGCTGGAGCGCAGTGGCATGATCTCGGCTCATTGCAATCTCTGCCTCCCGGGTTCAAGCGATTCTCCTGTCTCAGCCTCCTGAGTAGCTGGGATTACAGGCACCTGCCACCACATACAGCTAATTTTTGTAGTTTTACTGGAGACAGGGTTTCACCATGTTGACCAGGCTGGTCTCGAACTCCTGACATCAGGTGATCCACACACTTTGGCCTCCCAAAGTGCTGGGATTACAGGCACCCACCACCACTCCCTGCTAATTTTTTTGTATTTTTACTAAAGACCAGGTTTCACCATGTTGACCAGGCCGGTCTCGAACTCCTGACCTCAGGTGATCCGCCCACCTTGGCCTTTCAAAGTGCTGGGATTACAGGCATGAGCCACTGTGACCCTCAAGAACTGCCTCTTTTACAGGGGAAGAAACTGAGCTGAACTCTGCAACCACGTGCAAAATCCAGCGCTTTTTTTTTCTTTTTGTGAGGGTTGATTTTTTTTTTTTTTTGAGACAGAGTTTTGCTCTTGTTGCCCAGGCTGGAGTGCAATGGTGTGATCTCGGCTCACTGCAACCTCCGACTCCTGGATTCATGCAGTTCTCCTGCCTCAGCCTCCCAAGTGGCTGGAATTACAGATGTGTGCCCCCATACCCAGCTAATTTTTGTGTTTTTAGTAGGATGGGGTTTTACCATGTTGGGGAGGCTGGTCTTGAACTCCTGACCTCAAGTGATCCACACCTTGGCCTCCTAAAGTAGCTGGGATTACAGGCATGCGCCACCATACCCAGCTAATTTTTGTATTTTTAGTAGAGACGGGGTTTCACCATGTTATCGAGGCTGGTCTGGAACTCCTGATCTCAGGTGATCCACCCACTTCGGCCTCCCAAAGTGCTGGGATTACAGGCACCTGCCACCATACCCAGCTAATTTTTGGATTTTTAGTAGAGACCAGGTTTCACCATGTTGACCAGGCTGGTCTCAAACTCCTGACCTCAGGTGATCCACACCTTGGCCTCCCAAAGTGCTGGGATTACAGGCGCATGCCCCACACCCAGCTAATTTTTGTATTTTTAGTAGAGATGGGGTTTCATCATATTAGCCAGGATGGTCTCAATCTCCTGACCTCAGGTGATCCACCCGCCTCGGCCTCCCAAAGTGCTGGGATTACAGGCGCATGCCCCCACACCCAGCTAATTTTTGTGTTTTAGTAGAGACGGGGTTTCACCATGTTGACCAGGCTGGTCTCGATCTCCTGACCTCAGGTGATCCACCTGCCTCGGCCTCCCAAAGTGCTGGGATTACAGGCACCTGCCACCATACCCAGCTAATTTTTGTATTTTTAGTAGAGACGGATTTCGCCATGTTGACCAGGCTGGTCTCGAACTCCTGACCTCAGGTGATCCACCCGCCTCGGCCTCCCAGAGTGCTGGGATTACAGGCACCTGCCACCATACCCAGCTAATTTTTGTATTTTTAGTAGAGACGGATTTCGCCATGTTGACCAGGCTGGTCTCGAACTCCT
Organism: Hylobates pileatus; assembly: GCA_021498465.1. Lineage (NCBI taxonomy): Eukaryota > Metazoa > Chordata > Mammalia > Primates > Hylobatidae > Hylobates > Hylobates pileatus. The sequence goes on from JAKFGR010000035.1 coordinate 33,174, forward strand.
GACCTCAGGTGATCCATACACCTTGGCCTCCTAAAGTGCTGGGATTACAGGCGCATGCCCCCACACCCAGCTAATTTTTGTGTTTTTAGTAGAGACGGGATTTCGCCATGTTGACCAGGCTGGTCTCGAACTCCTGACCTCAGGTGATCTGCCCGCCTTGGCCTCCCAAAGTGCTGGGATTACAGGCGTGAGTCACCGTGCCCGACCATTTTTTTGTTTTGTTTGTTTGTTTGTTTTTTGAGACAGAGTTTTGCTCTTGTCGCCTAGGCTGGAGTGCAGTGTCGCAATCTCAGCTCACTGCAGCCTGCGCCTCCCGGGTTCAAGCAATTCTCCTGTCTCGGCCTCCTGAGTAGCTGAGATTACAGGCGTGAGTCACCGTGCCCGACCATTTTTTGTTTGTTTGTTTGTTTTTGAGACAGAGTCTTGCTCTTTGTTGCCCGGGCTGGAGTACAGTGGCGCGATCTCGGCTCACTGCAACCTCCACCTCCTGGGTTCAAGCGATTCTCCTGCCTCAGCCTCCCCAGTAGCTGGGATTACAGGCGCCCGCCACCACACCCAGCTGATTTTTGTATTTTTAGTAGAGACAGGGTTTCACCATGTTGACCAGGCTGGTCTTGAACTCCTGACCTCAGGTGATATGCCTGCCTTGGCCTCCCAAAGTGCTGGGATTATAGGCGTGAACCACTGTGCCCTGCAAGAACTGCCTTTTACGAGGAAGAAACTGAGCTGAACTCTGCAACCACATGCAAAATCCAGCACTTTTTTTTCTTTTTTTTTGAGACAGAGTCTTGCTCTTGTCGCCTAGGCTGGAGTGCAGTGTCGCAATCTCAGCTCACTGCAACCTCCGCCTCCCGGGTTCAAGCAATTCTCCTGTCTCGGCCTCCTGAGTAGCTGAGATTACAGGCACCTGCCACCATATACAGTTTTTGTAGTTTTACTGGAGACAGGGTTTCACCATGTTGGGGCCAGGCTGGTCTGGAACTCCTGACCTCAGGTGATCCATACACCTTGGCCTCCTAAAGTGCTAGGATTAGAGGTGTGAGCTACCACACCTGGCTTTTTTTTTTTTTTTTTTTTTTAAGAGGGAGTCTGGCTCTGTCCCTGAGGCTGGAGTGCAGTGGCGCGATCTCGTCTCATTGCAATCTCTGCCTCCCGGGTTCAAGCGATTCTCCTGCCTCTGCCTCCTGAGTAGCTGGGATTACAGGCGCCCGCCACCACACCCAGCTAATTTTTGTGTTTTTAGTAGAGACGGGATTTCGCCATGTTGACCAGGCTGGTCTCGATCTCCTGACCTCAGGTGATCCACCCGCCTCGGCCTCCCAGAGTGCTGGGATTACAGGCATGAGTCACCGTGCCCGGCCATTTTTTTGTTTGTTTTGTTTGTTTGTTTGTTTTTTGAGACAGAGTTTTGCTCTTGTTGCCTAGGCTGGAGTGCAATGCCACGATCTCAGCTCACTGCAACCTCTGCCTCCCAGGTTCAAGCGATTCTCCTGCCTCAGCCTCCCAAGTAGCTGGGATTACAGGCGCATGCCCCCTCGCCCGGCTAATTTTTGTATTTTTAGTAGAGTCAGGGTTTCGCCATGTTGACCAGGCTGGTCTCAAACTCCTGACCTCGTGATCCACCCGCCTCAGCCTCCCAGAGTGCTGGGATTACAGGTGGGAGCCACCGCGCCCAGCCGTTTGTTTTGTTTGTTTGTTTGTTTGAGACAGAGTTTTGCTCTTGTTGCCCAGGCTGGAGTGAAATGGTGTGATCTCGGCTCACTGCAACCTCTGCCTCCCGGGTTCAAGCGATTCTCCTGCCTCAGCCTCCCAAGTTGCTGGGATTACAGGCGCCTGCCACCACGCCCAGCTAATTTTTTGGATTTTTAGTAGAGTCAGGGTTTCGCCATGTTGACCAGGCTGGTCTCAAACTCCTGACCTCAGGTGATCCGCCCACTTCAGCCTCCCAAAGTGCTGGGATTATAGGCGTGAACCACCGTGCCCTGCAAGAACTGCCCCTTTTACGAGGAAGAAACTGAGCTGAACTCTGCAACCACATGCAAAATCCAGCACTTTTTTTTTCTTTTTGTGAGGGTTGTTGTTTTTTTTTTTTTCTTTTTTTTTTGAGACAGTCTCGCTCTGTCGGCCAGGCTGGAGTGCAGCGGCGCAATCTCGGCTCACTGCGAACTCCGTCTCCCAGGTTCAAGCGATTCTCCTGCCTCAGCCTCCTGAGTAGCTGGGATTACAGGCACCTGCCACCACACCCGACTAATTTTTGTATTTTTAGTTGAGATGGGGTTTCACCATGTTGGCCAGGATGGTCTGGAACTCCTGATCTCAGATGATCCACCCACCTCGGTCTCCCAACGGTGAGTCTTATTTTCCAGATAACTTCGTTTTAAAATTTCCCTGTTCTGTACGCTTTGCCGTTTATCTCTTTTGTTATCAAACTGAAGAATCAACCACCCATGACTAAATTTATTGGAAAAACCCTTCCTGCAACGTTCGCACGCATACTTCTGGGTGTCTAACTAAGCCAAAGTAAAAATAAAAATAAAGTCACATCAGGGAGAGCAGGGTTGGGGGTAGCCCCGGGTAAGGCTGTGAAATGTTTCAGAGACTGAGTCTTTCCCTCCCTGGCTGCCTAGCAGATAAGATTTCAAGTTCACCCAGAGCTCTGGGTGAAGAAAGCTGTTTGTTAATTTCCCGTGAACAATCTAGGTGATTTTCTAGATTTTCTGGTCTAGGCGTGATGCCGTGACTCACGCCTGTCATCCCAGCACTTTGGGAGGCCGAGGTAAGTGGATCACATGAGGTCAGGAGTTTGAAACCGGCCTGGCCAACATGGTGAAACACCATCTCTATTAAAAATACAAAAATTAGCTAGGCATGGTGGCAGGTGCCTGTAATCCCAGCTACTCAGGAGGCTGAGGCAGGAGAATCTCTGGAACCCGGGAGGCAGAGGTTGCAGTGAGCCAAGATTGTGCCACCACACTCCAGCCTGGCAACGGAGTGAGACTCCGACTCAAAATAAAAACAAACAAACAAAAAGAATGTAGGTGATTTTGAGAGTGAGTCAGCCATCCCTTGGCAAGAAGGTTTGGGGCAATGAGATTGTGGTTGTGGTGAGGGCTGAGGGTTTCACAGAACAAACATTCCGGCTTGCACAGTCTGATGTTTTACACTTTTGTTCTCTAGCATTTCCAATCGCTGACGGCTCAGAGGAGTGATTTTGAGCCCCGGGTGTGGGGTTTGCTTTCTGGGGGCCAGTTACCTGTAGTGGAAAGTCAGGTTGGTCCTGGAGTATTTGCTGGCATTCCATGTCACCTGCACGGTTTCTAAATTGAAGTAGATGATCTGAATCTGTACTCCTTCTCCTAGACACAGAGAGAAGCATGAAGTTCACGGTGAGGCAACTCTATTTTATTTTATTTTTTTTTAATTTATTTTTCTTTGTGAGACAGAGTCTCTCCCTGTCGCCCAGGCTGCAGTGCAGTGCCGCGATCTCGGCTCACTGCAACCTCCGCCTCCCGGGTTCAAGCGATTCCCCTGCCTCAGCCTCCCGAGTAGCTGGGATTACAGGCACCTGCCACCACACCCAGCTAATTTTTTGTGTTTTTAGTAGAGACGGGGTTTCACCATGTTAGCCAGGATGGTCTCAATCTCCTGACCTTGTGATCCACCCGCCTTGGCCTCCCAAAGTGCTGGGATTACAGGTATGAGCCACTGCGCCCGGCCTATTTTATTTTATTTGAGACAGACTCTTGCTCGGTCGCCCAGGCTGGAGTGCAATGGCACGATCTTGGCTCACTGCAACCTCCGCCTCCCAGGTTCAAGTGATTCCCCTGCCTCAGCCTCCCGAGCAGCTGGGATTACAGGCACCTGCCACCATACCCAGCTAATTTTTTGTATTTTTAGTAGAGATGGGGTTTCATCATATTAGCCAGGATGCTCTGGATATCCTGACCTCATGATCCACCAGCCTCGGCCTCCCAAAGTGCTGGGATTACAGGTGTGAACCACCGCGCCCGGCAAGGCAATTCTAAAAAGAGCTAGAAACTTATAACATGAAGCCGGCAATTTCATCCTAAGAATGAGACACTGGTTTAAAAGGACAGAGATTTGGCTGGGCGCGGTGGCTCATGTCTGTCATCCCAGCACTTTGGGAGGCCGAGGCAGACAGATCATGAGGTCAGGAGATCGAGGCCATGCTGGCCAACATGGAGAAACCCTGTCTCCACTAAAAATACAAAAAATTTCCCAGGTGTAGTGGCACGCACCTGTAATCCCAGCTACTTGGGAGGCTGAGGCAGGAGAATTGCTTGAACCCAGGAGGTGGAGGTTGCAGTGAGCTGAGATCCGGCCACTGCATTCCCGCCCAGGCGACAGAGGGAGACTCCATCTCAAAAATAAATAAATAAAAAAGGAAAGAACAGAGGTCTGGCCGGATGTGGTGGCTCACACCTGTAATCCCAACATTTTGGAAGTCTGGGGCAGGTGGATCACCTGAGGTCATGCGTTTGAGACCAGCCCTAGCCAACACTGTAAAACCCCGTCTCTACTAAAACTACAAAAATTAGCTGTGTGTGGTGGTGGGTGCCTGTAATCCCAGCTACTCGGGAGGCTGAGGCAGGAGAATCGCTTGAACCCGGGAGGAGGAGGTTGCAGTGAGCTGAGATCACTCCACTGCACTCCAGCCTGGGTGAAACAGCAAAACTCTGTCTCAAAAAATAAATAAAAAGTCAAAGGACAGAGAAAAACCAAGATATGTATGCACGGTTTACCTGTTAATTCCTTGAGCAAGAGCTGCAGGATACATAAAGGCAGGTCCAAAAGAGACGATGTCACCTTACAAATCCACAGGAGATGTGTCATTGGATACACGATTGACACTCATATCTGTGCATGCCAGTAGTGCACTAGTGGGTGAACCTTACCTTTTGCAAAAACCTCAGAGACAAGTCAACAAGGTTATAATTATAGCTGCTTTTTTTTTTTTTTTTTTTTTTTTAAGATGGAGGCTGTCTCTGTCACCCAGGCTGGAGTGCAGTGGCACGATCTCAGCTCACTGCAACCTCCGCCTCCCGGGTTCATGCCATTCTCCTGCCTCAGCCTCCCGAGTAGCTGGGACTACAGGCGCCTGCCACCATGCCTGGATAATTTTTTGTATCTTTAGTAGAGATGGGGTTTCACTGTGTTAGCCAGGATGGTCTCCATCTCCTGACCTCGTGATCGGCCCACCTCATCCTCCTAAAGTGCTGAGATTACAGGTGTGAGCCATGGCACCTGGCTGCTTTTGTTTTTGTTTTAAGATGGAGGCTGTCTCTGTCACCCAGGCTGGAGTGCAGTGGTACGATCTCAGCTCACTGCAACCTCCGCCTCCTGGGTTAACGCCATTCTGCTGCCTCAGCCTCCCACGTAGCTGTGACTACAGGTGCCCACCACCATGCCTGGATAATTTTTTGTATTTTTAGTAGAGATGGGGTTTCACTGTGTTAGCCAGGATGGTCTCTATCTCCTGACCTCGTGATCCACCCACCTCGTCCTCCTAAAGTGCTGAGATTACAGGCGTGAGCCATGGCACCTGGCTGCTTTTGTTTTTGTTTTTGCAAAAGGTAATGTTCACCCACTAGTGCCATGCACAGGTGTGAGCATCAATCATGTATCCAACGACACATCCCCTGTGGATACCTAAGTGGCATCGGAAACTGTCCGCATCGATCCACCTTACTGTCTTTCTCAAAACACCACACACACGAACTTCAGAAATGGACCAGCCGGGTGCAGTGGCTCACGTCTGTAATCTTAACACTGGGAGGCCAAGGCAGGTGGATCACCTGAGGTCAAGGGTTCGAGAGCAGCCTGGCCAACATGGTGAAACCCTGTCTCTACTAAAAATACAAAAAATAATTAGCTGGGCATGGTGGCGAATGCCTGTAATCCCAGCTACCTGGGAGGCTGAGGCAGGAGAATTGCTTGAACCCAGGAGATGGAGGGTGCAGTGAGACCTGATCGCGCCACTGCACTCCCGCCTGGGTGACAGGGTGAGACTCCGTCTCAAAAATAATTAAATAAATAAAAAATCAAAGAACAGAGGTCTGGCCAGATACGGTGGCTCACGCCTGTAATCCCAACATTTTGGAAGTCTGGGGCAGGTGGATCACCTGAGGTCATGCGTTTGAGACCAGCCCTAGCCAACACGGTAAAACTCCGCCTCTACTAAAAACACAAAAAATGAGCTGGACATGGTGGTGGGTGCCTGTAATCCCAGCTACTCGGGAGGCTGAGGCAGGAGAATCACTTGAACCTGGGAGGAGGAGGTTGCAGTGAGCTGAGATCGCTCCACTGCACTCCAGCCTGGGTGAAACAGCAAAACTCTGTCTCAAAAAATAAATAAATAAAAAGTCAAAGGACAGAGAAAAACCAAGATATGTATGCACGGTTTACCTGTTAATTCCTTGAGCAAGAGCTGCAGGATACATAAAGGCAGGTCCAAAAGAGAGGATGTCACCTTACAAATCCACAGGAGGTGTGTCATTGGATACACGATTGACACTCATATCTGTGCATGCAAGTAGTGCACGAGTGGGTTAACCTTACCTTTTGCAAAAACCTCAGAGACAAGTCAACAAGGTTATAATTATAGCTGCTTTTTTTTTTTTTTTTTAGATGGAGGTTGTCTCTGTCACCCAGGCTGGAGTGCAGTGGCACGATCTCAGCTCACTGCAACCTCCGTCTCCTGGGTTAACGCCATTCTGCTGCCTCAGCCTCCCACATAGCTGTGACTACAGGTGCCCACCACCATGCCTGGATAATTTTTTGTATTTTTAGTAGAGATGGGGTTTCACTGTGTTAGCCAGGATGGTCTCTATCTCCTGACCTCATGATCCACCCACCTCGTCCTCCTAAAGTGCTGAGATTACAGGCGTGAGCCACGGCACCCGGCTGCTTTTGTTTTTGTTTTTGTTTTTGCAAAAGGTAATGTTCACCCACTAATGCCATGCACAGATGTGAGCAGCAATCATGTATCCAACGACACATCCCCTGTGGATACCTAAGTGGCATCGGAAACTGTCCGCATCGATCCACCTTACTGTCTTTCTCAAAACACCACACACACCAACTTCAGAAATGGACCAGCCGGGTGCAGCGGCTCACGTCTGTAATCTTAACACTGGGAGGCCAAGGCAGGTGGATCACCTGAGGTCAGGAGTTCGAGACCAGCCTGGCCAACATGGTGAAACCCCGCCTCTACTAAAAACACAAAAAAATGAGCTGGACATGGTGGTGGGTGCCTATAATCCCAGCTACCTGGGAGGCTGAGGCAGAATGGCTTGAACCTGGGAGGCAGAGGTTGTAGTGAACCGAGATCGCGTCACTGCACTCCAGCCTGGGCGACACAGCAAGACTCCTTATCAAAAAAAGAAAGAAAGAAAAAGAAAACAAATGGGCCAACCATAAAGAAGTCTTTCTATCTTTGCTTGGAAGGTTGCATAGACTTCAGTAGGTCTGATGTTTCAAGAGGTCTGGGTTTGTAATTCCGAACGTGGAGAATGGGAATATTTTAGGATTGAGCAAACATGTAATGATATTTTGGATAATGGCAGCCAAGTCTCTCACTGTCAAAGAAGTGAGTTACAGGTTTGGAAAGACGGGCTACAGTGAACCTTGTCATGTTGGGTTCTAAGTGGAGGTATCTGGAGGATAGATAGATACAGATAGATAGATAAATGGTAATGTTAGATAGATAGAATTATATAGATGATGATAGAAATAGACAGATACAGATAGGGATGGGTAGGTAGATGGATGAATCAATGGACAGGTGGGTGTATAGATGGAAGACAAGTGGATGGGTGGGTGGATGGGTGAGTGGATGGATGAATAAATGGATGAACAGATACACAGGTGAATGGGTGGATGGATGCATGGATGCATGGATAGATGGATACGTAGATGTGTACATGGATGGGTGGATGGATGGATTGATGAGTGGATGAAAGTGTGAGTGAATGCATAGGTGGATGGATGGTTTGATGGATGGGTGGATGGATGTGTTGGATGGATGGATAGATGGATAAGTGGATGAAAGGATGGGTGGGTGGATGAGTGAGTGGATGGATGAATAAATGGATGAACAGATACATAGGTGAATGGGTGGGTGGATGGATGGATGGATGGATGCATGGATGGATGGATATGTAGATGTGTACATGGATGGATGGGTGGGTGGATGGATGGATGGATAAGTGGATAAAAGAGTGGGTGAATGCATCGGTGGATGGATGGTTTGATGGGTGGCTGGATGGATGTATTGGATGGATGGCTGGCTGGATGGATGGATGATAGATGGGTGGATGGGAGGATGGATAATAGATGGATGGATGGTGGATGGATCATTTGATAGATGGGTGGATGGATATATTAGTGGATGGATCAATGAATAATGGATGGATGGTGGATGGGTGATGAATGGGAAAAGATAGATGAGATACATTGATGGATAGATTAAAAATGAATATATCTACCAATCAATCAATCAATAGATAAACACACACACATACACACATACAGTTCCTAGTTCTGGCCACCAAAAGGGCATATAAGCAGTGGATATTCCAGGAGCAATAAGTATACTTATTATTCATGTATTTACTTATAAATATGTTTCATCCCAGCTACTTGGGAAGCTGAGGCAGGAGAATTGCTTGAACCCAGGAGGTAGAGGTTGCAGTGAGCCACTGCACTCCAGCCTGGGCGACAAGAGCAAGACTGCCTCTCAAAAAAAAAAAAAAAGAAAAGAAAAAAGAAACCTCCACACTCATTAAGTTTTACAAAATGAAGAGTGCCTGGTTGCAAAGGAAACCGCAAGCCAAAATACAACAAGAAGAGGGTGTTTAAATAAAGGATATTTTACGCAGGCTAGTGGTTAAAGCTTACCTGTTCCGACTTGCCCCGAAGCCATCCAGCCTCCTAGCAGAAAGACTGCAGCTCCGCACAGCAGAACAAACCGACCCATGCCTGAAACAGGAGTGGAGAGTGAGGTCCTCAGGGACCTACAGCGAACAGATCGATTTTAAAAAGTCAGAAAGGAAACTAGGGAAATGATTACAGGCAGGAAGCACAGTGACAGTTGATTTTAAAAGATACGCTTGTCAAGACCACACACACACACACACACACACACACACACACACACACACACACACAAAATCCAGGATCAGGACTGCCACATACACTGCTGAGCTGAGCCCTCCCCTTCCTGCCCCCTCCCCCATCTCCTCCCCCTCCCCTCCATTCCCTTCCCTTCCCTCCCTCTCCCCTCCCCTCCCTGTTCCCTCCCCTCCCCTCCTCCTCCCCTCCCCTCCCTCCCTCCCCTCCTCCCTCTCCCTCCCTCCCTCTCCTCCCCTCCCCTCCCCTCCCTCCCCTCCCTCCTCTCCCTCCCTCTCCCTCCCCTCCCCTCCCTCCCTCCCCTCCCTCCCCTCCCTCCCCTGCTCCTCTCCCTCCCCTCCCTCCTCTCCCTCCCTCTCCTCCCCTCCCTCTCCTCCCCTCCCCTCCTCCTCCCCTCCCCTCCCCTCTCCTCCCCTCCTCTCTCTTCTCCTCCCCTCCCTCTCCCTCCCTCCCCCTCCCCTCCTCCTCCCCTCCCCTCCCCCTCCCTCCCTCCCTCCCCTCCTCTCCTCCTCCCCTTCCCTCCCTCTCCTCCTCCCCTCCCATCCTGTCCCCTCCCCTCCTCTCCCTCCCTCTCCTCCCCCTCCCCTCCTCCCCTCCCTCCCTCCCCTCCTCCCTCTCCCTCCCTCCCTCCCTCTCCTCCCCCTCCCCCTCCCCTCCTCCTCCTCCTCCTCCTCCTCCCCTCCCTTCCCTTCCTGCCCCTCCCTCCCCTCCCTCCCCTCCTCTCCCTCCCTCCCTCCCTCCCCTCCCTCCCTTCCCTCTCCTCCTCCTCCCCTCCCTCTCCCTCCCTCCCCTCCCTCCCCATGGATGGTATATGGATGGATGGATGGGTGAATGAAAGCGTGGGTGGATGGATGGATGGGTGGGTTGATGGATGGTGGATGGATGGTGGATGGATGGATGGATGGATGGTGGATGGATATATTAGCGGATGGATCAATGAATAATAGATGGATGGATGGTGGATGGATGGGTGATGAATGGGAAAAGATAGATGAGATACATTGATGGATAGATTAAAAATGAATATATCTACCAATCAATCAATCAATAGATAAACACACACACATACAGTTCCTAGTTCTGGCCACCAAAAGGGCATATAAGCAGTGGATATTCCAGGAGCAATAAGTATACTTATTATTCATGTATTTACTTATAAATATGTTTCATCCCAGCTACTTGGGAAGCTGAGGCAGGAGAATTGCTTGAACCCAGGAGGTAGAGGTTGCAGTGAGCCACTGCACTCCAGCCTGGGCGACAAGAGCAAGACTGCCTCTCAAAAAAAAAAAAAAAGAAAAGAAAAAAGAAACCTCCACACTCATTAAGTTTTACAAAATGAAGAGTGCCTGGTTGCAAAGGAAACCGCAAGCCAAAATACAACAAGAAGAGGGTGTTTAAATAAAGGATATTTTACGCAGGCTAGTGGTTAAAGCTTACCTGTTCCGACTTGCCCCGAAGCCATCCAGCCTCCTAGCAGAAAGACTGCAGCTCCGCACAGCAGAACAAACCGACCCATGCCTGAAAGAGGAGTGGAGAGTGAGGTCCTCAGGGACCTACAGCGAACAGATCGATTTTAAAAAGTCAGAAAGGAAACTAGGGAAATGATTACAGGCAGGAAGCACAGTGACAGTTGATTTTAAAAGATACGCTTGTCAAGACCACACACACACACACACACACACACACACACACACACACACACACACACACACACAAAATCCAGGATCAGGACTGCCACACACACTGCTGAGCTGAGCCCTCCCCTTCCCTCCCCCTCCCCCATCTCCTCCCCCTCCCCTCCATTCCCTTCCCTTCCCTCCCTCTCCCCTCCCCTCCCACTCCCCTCCCTGTTCCCATCCCCTCCCTCCCCTCCCTCCTCCCTCCCTCCCCTCTCCTCCTCCTCCTCCCTCCTCTCCCCTCCCCTCCCTCCCCTCCCCTCCCTTCCTCCCTCCCCTCTCCTCCTCCTCCCTCCCTCCCTCCCTCCCTCCCCTCCCCTCCCTCCCCACCCCTCCCTCCCCTCCCCTCCCTTCCCCCTTCCCCTCCCCGTCCCCTCCTCTCGCCCCTCCCCTCCCCCCTCACCTCCCCTCTCCTCTCCCTCCCCCCTCCCCTCCCTCCCCCCTCCCCTCCCTCCCCCTCCCTCCCCCCTCCCCTCCCCCCTCCCCTCCCCTCTCTTTCCTTCCTTTCCCTTCCTTCCTCACTCCCCTCCCCTCCCTTCCCTTCCTGCACCCTCCCCTCCCCCTCCCTTCCCTCCTCCTCCTCCTCCTTCCTTCCTTCCTTCCCTCCCTCCTCCTCCTCCTCCCCTCCTCTCCCCTCCCCTCCTCTCCCCTCCCCTCTCTTGTCCACCCCTCCCCTCCCCTCCCATCCCCCTCCCTCCTCCCTCTCCCCTCCCTCCTCTCCCTCCCCTCTCCTCCTCCTCCCCTCCCCTCCCCTCCATGGATGGTATATGGATGGATGGATAAGTGGATGAAAGGGTGGGTGGATGAGTGAGTGGATGGATGGATAAATGGATGAACAGATACATAGGTGAATGGGTGGATGGATGCATGGATAGATGGATACATAGATGTGTACATGGATGGGTGGGTGGATGGATGGATAGATGGATAAGTGGATGAAAGGGTGGGTGGATGGATGGTGGATGGATGGATAAATGGATGAACAGATACATAGGTGAATGGGTGGATGGATGGTGGATGGATGGTTTGATGGATGGTGGATGGATGCATGGATGGATGGATGGTGGATGGATGGATGGTGGATGGATGGATGGATACATAGATGTGTACATCCCTTCCCTCCTCCTCCTCCTCCTCCCTCCCCTCCCTCCCCTCTCCTCCCTCCCTCCCCTCCATGGATGGTATATGGATGGATGGATACATAGATGTGTACATCCCTTCCCCTCCCCTCCCTCCATGGATGGTATATGGGTGGATGGATGCATGGATAGATGGATACATAGATGTGTACATGGATGGGTGGATGGATGCATGGATAGATGGATACATAGATGTGTACATCCCTTCCCTCCTCCTCCTCCTCCTCCTCCTCCTCCTCCTCCCTCCCCTCCATGGATGGTATATGGATGGATGGATAGATGGATACATAGATGTGTACATGGATGGTGGATGGATGGATGGATGGTGGATGGATGGGTGATGAATGGGAAAAGATAGATGAGATACATTGATGGATAGATTAAAAATGAATATATCTACCAATCAATCAATCAATAGATAAACACACACACATACAGTTCCTAGTTCTGGCCACCGAAAGGGCATATAAGCAGTGGATATTCCAGGAGCAATAAGTAGACTTATTATTCATGTATTTACTTATAAATATGTTTCATCCCGGCTACTTGGGAGGCTGAGGCAGGAGAATTACTTGAACCCAGGAGGTGGAGATTGTAGTGGGCCGAAATCGTGCCACTGCACTCCAGCCTGGGCGACAGAGCAAGACTCTGTCTATAAATAAATAAATGAATAAATAAATAAATAAATAAATAAATAAGACATGCTAACTTTCTAAGCCCAGGATTCTGGCTCTCTGCTAAATGATGAGACTCGTGGATGAGTGTGCAATTGTGTGGTCAGTGTTCTGTAATATACTCTGCACCCAAGCTGAGCTGGACGTCCAGAGACTTCATAGTTCATCTGTCTTCAGACAAACGCAGAGTTCACCTTTGCCGCTGACCAGCTTCCCAGACCAAGGGACTCAGATGGTAGTCATTCTCCTCGTAACACCGCGAACACTGTGATGGTAGCATGCTGGATAGATGGCACCCCAGTTTAAGACTGTAGAGGGCCAGGCACAGTGGCTCACACCTGTCATCCCAGAACTCTGGGAGGCCGAGCTGGGAGGGTCCCCTGAGGTCAGGAGTTCGAGACCAGCCTGGCCAACATGGTGAAACCCCGTCTCTACTAAAAATACAAAAATTAGCCGGGCATGGTGGTGGGTGCGTGTTATCCCGACTACTCAGGAAGCTGAGGCAGGAGAATCGCTTGAACCCTGGAGGCGGAGTTTGCAGTGAGCTGAGATCGTGCCACTGCACTCCAGCGTGGAGACAGAGCAAGACTCCGTCTCAAAAAAAAAAAAGAAAAAGAAACCTCCACACTCATTAAGTTTTACAAAATGAAGAGTGCCTGGTTGCAAAGGAACCAAGCCAAAATACAACAAGAAGAGGGTGTTTAAATAAAGGATATTTTACGCAGGCGAGTGGTTAAAGCTTACCTGTTCCGACTTGCCCCGAAGCCATCCAGCCTCCTAGCAGAAAGACTGCAGCTCCGCACAGCAGAACAAACCGACCCATGCCTGAAACAGGAGTGGAGAGTGAGGTCCTCAGGGACCTACAGCGAACAGATCGATTTTAAAAAGTCAGAAAGGAAACTAGGAAATGATTACAGGCAGGAAGCACAGTGACAGTTGATTTTAAAAGATACGCTTGTCAAGACACACACACACACACACACACAATCCAGGATCAGGACTGCCACACACACTGCTGAGCTGAGCCCTCCCTTCCTCCCTCCTCCCTCCATGGATGGTATATGGATGGATGGATAGATGGATAAGTGGATGAAAGGATGGGTGGATGGATGGTTTGATGGGTGGCTGGATGGATGTATTGGATGGATGGATGGTGGATGGATGGATGGATGGGTGGATGGATGGATATGTAGATGTGTACATGGATGGGTGGATGGATCAATGAATAATGGATGGATGGTGGATGGATGGATGGCTGGATGGATGGATGGATGGGTGGATGGATGTGTTGGATGGATGGATGGGTGGATGGATGGATAGATGGATACATAGATGTGTACATGGATGGATGGGTGGGTGGATGGGTGGATGGTGGATGGATGGGTGGATGGATGCATGGATAGATGGATACATAGATGTGTACATGGATGGGTGGATGGATGCATGGATAGATGGATACATAGATGTGTACATGGATGGGTGGATGGATGGATGGATGAGTGGATGGATGGATGGATAGATGGATACATAGATGTGTACATGGATGGGTGGATGGATGGATAAATGGATGAACTGATACACAGGTGAATGGGTGGATGGATGGATAGATGGATAAGTGGATGAAAGGATGGGTGGATGGGTGAGTGGATGGATGAATAAATGGATGAACTGATACACAGGTGAATGGGTGGATGGATGCATGGATAGATGGATACATAGATGTGTACATGGATGGGTGGATGGATGGATGGATGAGTGGATCAAAGTGTGAGTGAATGCATAGGTGGATGGATGGGTGGATGGATGTGTTGGATGGATGGATAGATGGATAAGTGGATGAAAGGATGGGTGGGTGGATGAGTGAGTGGATGGATGAATAAATGGATGAACAGATACATAGGTGAATGGGTGGATGGATGGATGGATGGATGCATGGATGGATGGATACATAGATGTGTACATGGATGGGTGGGTGGGTGGGTGGATGGATGGATGGATAAGTGGATAAAAGGGTGGGTGAATGCATCGGTGGATGGATGGTTTGATGGGTGGCTGGATGGATGTATTGGTGGATGGATGGGTGGATGGTGGATGGATGGATGGGTGGGTGGATGGATGGATGCATGCATGGATGAGTGAATGAAAGGTGGGTGGATGGATGGCTCAGTGGGTTGATGGGTGGGTGAATGTATGAGTGGATGGATCGTTTGATAGATGGGTGGATGGATATATTAGCGGATGGATCAATGAATAATGGATGGATGGTGGATGGATGGGTGATGAATGGGAAAAGATAGATGAGATACATTGATGGATAGATTAAAAATGAATATATCTACCAATCAATCAATCAATAGATAAACACACACACGCACACATATAGTTCCTAGTTCTGGCCACCAAAATGGCATATAAGCAGTGGATATTCCAGGAGCAGTAAGTACACTTATCATTCATGTATTTACTTATAAATATGTTTCATCCCAGCTACTTGGGAAGCTGAGGCAGGAGAATTGCTTGAACCCAGGAAGTAGAGGTTGCAGTGAGCCAAGATTGCACCACTGCACTCCAGCCTGGGAGACAAGAGCAAGACTCCCTCTCAAAAAAAAAAAAAGGAAAAAGAAAAAAGAAACCTCCACACTCATTGTTTAAGTTTTACAAAATAAAGAGTGCCTGGTTGCAAAGGAAACCATAAACCAAAATACAACAAGAAGAGGGTGTTGAAATAAAGGTTATTTTACGCAGGCGAGTGGTTAAAGCTTACCTGTTCCTACTTGCCCCGAAGCCATCCAGCCTCCCAGCAGAAAGACAGCAGCTCCGCACAGCAGAACGAACCGCCCCATGCCTGAAACAGGAGTGGAGAGTGAGGTCCTCAGGGACCGACGGACGAACAGATCGCTCATGACTCATAGGCAGAGGTCACCATCGATTTTAAAAAGTCAGAAAGGAAACTAGGGAAATGATTACAGGCAGGAAGCACAGTGACAGTTGATTTTAAAAGATACGCTTGTCAAGAACACACACACACACACACACACACACACACACACACACACACACACACACACAATCAATCCAGGATCAGGACTGCCACACACACTGCTGAGCTGAGCCCTCCCCTTCCCTCCTCCCTCCCATCCTGTCCCTCCCCTCCTCTCCCATCTCCCTCCCTCCCCTCCTCTCCTCCCTCCCACTCCCTCCCTGTTCCCATCCCCTCCCTCCCTCCTCCCTCCCTCCCCTCTCTCCTCCCTCCCCTCCCTCCCCTCCCCTCCTCCCTCCCTCCCTCCCCTCCCTCCCTCCCCTCCCTCCCTCCCCTCCCCTCCTCTCCCTCCCCTCCTCCCTCCCTCCCCTCTCCTCCTCCTCCTCCCCTCCCCTTCCCCTCCTCCTCCCTCCTCTCCCCTCGCCCCTCCCCGCCCCCCTCCCCTCCCCCTCCCCTCCCCCCTCCCTCCCCTCCCTCCCCTCCCCTCCCTCCCCCTCCCTTCCCTCCCCTCTCCCTCCCCTCCCTTCCCATCCCCTCTCATACCCTCCCCTTTGTCCCCCTCCCTCCCCTTCCCTCCTCCCTCCCTCCTCTCCCTCCCTCCCCTCCCTCCTCCCTCCCCTCCCCTCTCCTCCCTCCCTCCCTCCCCTCCCCACCTCCCTCCCTCCTCCCCTTCCCCTTCCCCCACCACTCCTCCCTCCCCTCCCCTTCCCTCCTCCTCCTCCTCCTTCCTTCCTTCCTTCCCTCCCCTCCCTCCTCCTCCTCCCATCCTGTCCCCTCCCTCCCCTCCCCTCCCCTCTCCTCCCTCCCTCCATTCCCTTCCTTCCTCCCTCCCTCCCCTCCTCTCCCATCTCCCTCCCCTCATCTCCCCTTCCCTCCCTCCACTCTTCTCCTCCCTCCCCTCCCCTCTCCTCCCCTCCCCTTCCCTCCCTCCCCTCCATCCCCTCTCCCCTTCCCTCCCCTCCCCTCCCCTTCCCCTCCCCTCCCCTCCCCCTCCCTTCCCATCCCTCCCATCCCCTCCCCTTTGTCCCCCTCCTTCCCCTACCCACTCCCCAATCCCTCCCTCCCTCCCTCCATGGATGGATGGCTAGATGGATAAGTGGATGAAAGGATGGGTGGGTGGATGAGTGAGTGGATGGATGAATAAATGGATGAACAGATACTTAGGTGAATGGGCGGGTGGATGGATGGATGGATGGATGCATGGATGGATGCATGGATAGATGGATACGTAGATGTGTACATGGATGGGTGGGTGGATGGATGGATGGATGGATAAGTGGATAAAAGTGTGGGTGAATGCATCGGTGGATGGATGGTTTGATGGGTGGCTGGATGGATGTATTGGTGGATGGATGGCTGGATGGATGGATGGATGATAGATGGGTGGATGGGAGGATGGATAATAGATGGGTGGATGGTGGATGGATGGATGGGTGGGTGGATGGATGGATGCATGCATGGATGAGTGAATGACAGGTGGGTGGATGGATGATGGATGGGTGGATGGATGGTTTGATGGATGGATGGATGGATGGATGATAGATGTGTGGATGGGAGGATGGATAATAGATGGGTGGATGGTGGATGAGTGGATGATGGATGGATGGGTGGGTGGATGGATGGATAGATGGATGGATGGATGAGTGGATGGATGGATGGTGGATGGGTGATGAATGGGAAAAGATAGATGAGATACATTGATGGATAGATTAAAAATGAATATATCTACCAATCAATCAATCAATAGATAAACACACACACATACAGTTCCTAGTTCTGGCCACCGAAAGGGCATATAAGCAGTGGATATTCCAGGAGCAATAAGTATACTTATTATTCATGTATTTACTTATAAATATGTTTCATCCCAGCTACTTGGGAAGCTGAGGCAGGAGAATTGCTTGAACCCAGGAGGTAGAGGTTGCAGTGAGCCAAGATCGCGCCACTGCACTCCAGCCTGGGTGACAAAAGCAAGACTCCCTCTCAAAAAAAAAAAAAAAAAAAAGAAAGAAAAGAAAAAAGAAACCTCCACACTCATTAAGTTTTACAAAATGAAGAGTGCCTGGTTGCAAAGGGAACCGCAAGCCAAAATACAACAAGAAGAGGGTGTTTAAATAAAGGATATTTTACGCAGGCGAGTGGTTAAAGCTTACCTGTTCCTACTTGCCCCGAAGCCATCCAGCCTCCCAGCAGAAAGACTGCAGCTCCGCACAGCAGAACAAACCGCCCCATGCCTGAAACAGGAGTGGAGAGTGAGGTCCTCAGGGACCTACGGCGAACAAATCGATTTTAAAAAGTCAGAAAGGAAACTAGGGAAATGATTACAGGCAGGAAGCACAGTGACAGTTGATTTTAAAAGATACGCTTGTCAAGACCACACACACACACACACACACACACACACACACACACACACTCAATCCAGGATCAGGACTGCCACACACACTGCTGAGCTGAGCCCTCCCCTTCCCTCCCCCTCCCCCATCTCCTCCCCCTCCCCTCCATTCCCTTCCCTTCCCTTCCCCTCCCTCCCTCCCTCCTCCCTCCCTCCCTCCCCTCCCTCTCCCCTCCCTCCCCTCTCCCTCCCCTCTCCCTCCCTCCCTCCTCCCTCCCTCCTCCCTCCCTCCCCTCCCCTCCCTCCCCTCCTCTCCTCCTCCCTTCCCTTCCTTCCCTCCCCTCCCCTCCCTCCCTCCCTCCCCTCCCCTCCCTCCCCTCCCCTTCCCATCCCCTCTCATACCCTCCCCTTTGTCCCCCTCCTTCCCCTACCCACTCCCCAATCCCTCCCTCCCTCCTCCCTCCCTCCCTCCTCCCTCCCTCCTCCTCCCTCCTCCTCCCTCTCCTCCCCTCCCCTCTCCTCCCTCCCTCCCATCCTGTCCCCTCCCCTCCCTCTCCCTCCCCTCTCTTGTCCACCCCTCCCCTCCCTCCCTCCTCCCCTCCCTTCCTTCCCTCCCCTCCCTCTCCCATCTCCCTCCCTCCTCCCTTCCCTCCTCCTCCCTCTCCTCCCTCCCTCCCTCCCCTCCCTTCCCTTCATTCCCTCCCTCCCTCCCTCCCCTCCCTTCCCCTTCCCTCCCCTCCCCCCTCCCTCCCTCCCTTCCTTCCTTCCCTCCCTCCCCTCCCCTCCATGGATGGTATATGGATGGATGGATAAGTGGATGAAAGGGTGGGTGGATGGGTGGGTGGATGAGTGAGTGGATGGATGGATAAATGGATGAACAGATACATAGGTGAATGGGTGGATGGATGCATGGATAGATGGATACATAGATGTGTACATCCCTTCCCCTCCCCCTCTCCCCCCACCTCCTCCTCCCTCCCCTCCCCCTTCCCTCTCCTCCCCTCCCCTCCTCCTCTCCTCCCCTCCCCTCCCTCCCTCCCTCCCCTCTCCCTCCCTCCTCCTCCTCCTCCTCCCTCCTCCCTCCCTCCTCCCTCCCTCCCTTCCTTTCCTGAGTGAGTGGATGGATGAATAAATGGATGAACAGATACATAGGTGAATGGGTGGATGGATGGATGGATGGATGCATGGATGGATGGATGGATGGATGGATGGATGGATGGATAAATGGATGAACAGATACATAGGTGAATGGGTGGATGGATGGATGGATGGATAAGTGGATGAAAGGGTGGGTGGATGAGTGAGTGGATGGATGGATAAGTGGATGAAAGGGTGGGTGGATGAGTGAGTGGATGGATGGATAAGTGGATGAAAGGGTGGGTGGATGAGTGAGTGGATGGATGGATAAGTGGATGAAAGGGTGGGTGGATGAGTGAGTGGATGGATGGATAAGTGGATGAAAGGGTGGGTGGATGAGTGAGTGGATGGATGGATAAGTGGATGAAAGGGTGGGTGGATGAGTGAGTGGATGGATGGATAAGTGGATGAAAGGGTGGGTGGATGAGTGAGTGGATGGATGGATAAGTGGATGAAAGGGTGGGTGGATGAGTGAGTGGATGGATGGATAAATGGATGAACAGATACATAGGTGAATGGGTGGATGGATGGATAAATGGATGAACAGATACATAGGTGAATGGGTGGATGGATGCATGGATAGATGGATACATAGATGTGTACATCCCTTCCCTCCCTCCTTCCTTCCTTCCCTCCCTCCCTCCATGGATGGTATATGGATGGATGGATAAATGGATGAACAGTTACATAGGTGAATGGGTGGATGGATGCATGGATAGATGGATACATAGATGTGTACATCCCTTCCCTCCCTCCTCCCTCCATGGATGGTATATGGATGGATGGATAAATGGATGAACAGATACATAGGTGAATGGGTGGATGGATGCATGGATAGATGGATACATAGATGTGTACATCCCTTCCCTCCCTCCCTCCATGGATGGTATATGGATGGATGGATAAATGGATGAACAGATACATAGGTGAATGGGTGGATGGATGCATGGATAGATGGATACATAGATGTGTACATCCCTTCCCTCCCTCCTCCCTCCATGGATGGTATATGGATGGATGGATAAGTGGATGAAAGGGTGGGTGGATGAGTGAGTGGATGGATGGATAAATGGATGAACAGATACATAGGTGAATGGGTGGATGGATGCATGGATAGATGGATACATAGATGTGTACATCCCTTCCCTCCCTTCCCTTCCTGCCCCTCCCTCCCTCCTCCCCTCCCTTCCTTTCCCTTTCTTTTTTTTGAGATGGATTCTCAATCTGTCACCCAGGCTGGAGTGCAGTGGCACGATCTTTGCTCACTGCAACCTCTGCCTCCCAGGTTCAAGCGATTCGCCTGCCTCAGCCTCCCGAGTAGCTGGGATTACAGGTGCCCACCACCATGCCCAGCTAATTTTTGTATTTTCAGTAGAGACGGGGTTTCACCATGTTGGCCAGGCTGGTCTCAAACTCCTGACCTCAGGTGATCTGCCCACTTCAACCTCTCAAAGTGCTAGGATTATAGGCGTGAGCCACCCTGCCCAGCTTTTCTTTCCTTTTCTTTGAGACAGGGTGTCCCTCTGGTACCCACGCAGGAGTGTTGTGGTGCAATCAGGACTCACCACAGCCTCAAACATCTGGGCTCAAGCAATCCTCTTCCCTCAGCCTCCCTAGTAGCCAGTATTACAGACACATGCCACCCACCCTGCTAATTTTTGTATTTTTCGTACAGACAGAGTTTCACCACGTTGACCAGGCTGGTCTCAAACTCCTGGACTCAGGTGATCCACCCGCCTCGACCTCCCAAAGTGCTGGGATTATAGGCGTGAGCCACCCTGCCCAGCTTTTCTTTCCTTTTCTTTGAGACAGGGTGTCCCTCTGGTACCCACACAGGAGTGTTGTGGTGCAATCAGGACTCACCACAGCCTCAAACATCTGGGCTCAAGCAATCCTCTTCCCTCAACCTCCCTAGTAGCCAGTATTACAGACACATGCCACCCACCCTGCTAATTTTTGTATTTTTAATAGAGACGGGGTTTCACCATTTTGGCCAGGCTGGCTCGAACTTCTGACCTGAAGTGATCCTCCTGCCTCGGCCTCCCAGAGTGCTGGGATTACAGGCGTGAGCCACCGTGCCCAGCTTTTCTTTCCTTTTCTTTGAGACAGGGTGTCCCTCTGGTACCCACAGGAGTGTTGTGGTGCAATCAGGACTCACCACAGCCTCAAACATCTGGGCTCAAGCAATCCTCTTCCTCAACCTCCCTAGTAGCCAGTATTACAGACACATGCCACCCACCCTGCTAATTTTTGTATTTTTAGTAGTGACGGGTTTCGCCACGTTGGACAGGCTGGTCTCAAACTCCTGGACTCAGGTGATCCACCCACCTCAGGCTCCCAAAGTGCTGGGATTACAGGCGTGAGTCACCCTGCCCAGCTTTTCTTTCCTTTTCTTTGAGACAGGGTGTCCCTCTGGTACCCACGCAGGAGTGTTGTGGTGCAATCAGGACTCACCACAGCCTCAAACATCTGGGCTCAAGCAATCCTCTTCCCTCAGCCTCCCTAGTAGCCAGTATTACAGACACATGCCACCCACCCTGCTAATTTTTGTATTTTCAGTAGAGACGGGGTTTCACCATGTTGGCCAGGCTGGTCTCAAACTCCTGACCTCAGGTGATCTGCCCGCTTCAACCTCTCAAAGTGCTAGGATTATAGGCGTGAGCCACCCTGCCCAGCTTTTCTTTCCTTTTCTTTGAGACAGGGTGTCCCTCTGGTACCCACACAGGAGTGTTGTGGTGCAATCAGGACTCACCACAGCCTCAAACATCTGGGCTCAAGCAATCCTCTTCCCTCAACCTCCCTAGTAGCCAGTATTACAGACACATGCCACCCACCCTGCTAATTTTTGTATTTTTTGTACAGACGGAGTTTCACCATGTTGACCAGGCTGGTCTCAAACTCCTGGACTCAGGTGATCCACCCGCCTCGACCTCCCAAAGTGCTGGGATTATAGGCGTGAGCCACTGCACCTGGCCTGAGCTTTTCTTGAAAGCATATCACAGAGCAGCCTGGCCAACATGGCGAAACCCTGTCTCTGCTAAAAAAAAAAAAAATACAAAAATTAGCCGGGCGTGGTGGTGGGCACCTGTAATCCCAGCTACTCAGGAGGCTAAGACGGGGAGAATCGCTTGAACCCAGGAGACAGAGATTGCAGCGAGCCAAGATCAAGCCATTGCACTCCAGCCTTGGTGACAGAGCGAGACTCTATCTCTAAATAAATAAATAAATAAATAAATAAATAAATAAATAAATAAATAAGCAAGCTAACTTTCTAAGCCCAGGATTCTGGCTCTCTGCTAAATGATGAGACTCGTGGATGAGTGTGCAATTGTGTGGTCAGTGTTCTGTAATATACTCTGCACCCAAGCTGGGCTGGACATCCAGAGACTTCATAGTTCATCTGTCTTCAGACAAACGCAGTGTTCACCTTTGCCGCTGACCAGCTTCCCAGACCAAGGGACTCAGATGGTAGTCATTCTCCTCGTAACACCGCGAACACTGTGATGGTAGCATGCTGGATAGATGGCACCCCAGTTTAAGACTGTAGAGGGCCGGGCACAGTGGCTCACACCTGTCATCCCAGCACTCTGGGAGGCTGAGGCAGGAGGATCCCCTGAGGTCAGGAGTTCGAGACCAGCCTGGCCAACATGGTGAAACCCTGTCTCTACTAAAAATACAAAAATTAGCCGGGCATGGTGGTGGGTGCCTGTTATCCCGACTACTCAGGAAGCTGAGGCAGGAGAATCGCTTGAACCCTGGAGGCGGAGTTTGCAGTGAGCTGAGATCGCACCACTGCACTCCAGCTTGGAGACAGAGCAAGACTCCATCTCAAAAAAAAAAAGTCTGGGCCGGGCGCAGTGGCTCACGCCTGTAATCCCAGCACTTTGGGAGGCTGAGGTGGGCAGATCATGAGGTCAGGAGATCAAGACCATCCTGGCTAACATGGTGAAACACCGTCTCTTCTAAAAATACAAAAAAAAAAAAAAAGAGAATTAGCTGGGCATGGTGGTGGGCACCTGTAGTCCCAGCTACTTGGGAGGCTGAGGCAGGAGAATGGCGTGAACCTGGGAGGCGGAGCTTGCAGTGAGCCGAGATCGTGCCACTGCACTCCAGCCTGGGTGACAGAGCGAGACTCCATCTCAAAACAAACAAACAAAAAACAATTCAATGAAGAGAGCACTTTTAATTTGTGATATGAGAAAGTGTCATTACATGACATTACAACTTAATGCCTGGTTGCATGGAAACCAAAAATAAACAAATAATACGGTAATGAAGGCTGATATATTTGAACTCCATCAGTCTGGGTCTATACCTCCCAGGAGCCTGATATCTACTCTGTTTCTGACACAGGGAGGCTAAAAGTTGGCAGAATACATAAATGGATATATGAGCCAGGTGCAGTGGCTCATGCCTGTAACTTCACTTTGGGAGGCTGAGGCGAGTGGATCACTTGAGGTTTGGAGTTCGAGACCATCCTGGCCAACATGGTGAAACCCCATCTCTACTAAAAATACAAAAATTAGCCAGGTGTAGTGGCGGGCGCCTGTAGTCCCAGCTACTCGGGAGGCTGAGGCAGGAGAATGGCGTGATCCTGGGAGGCAGAGCTCGCAGTGAGCCGAGATTGTGCCACTGCACTCCAGCCTGGGCAACAGAATGAGACTCTGTCTCAAAATAAATAAATAAATAAATAAATAAATAAAATAAAAGTCTAGAGAGAGCTGCTTGGAACAGACATGTCATCTTAAAAGATCTCGGCTCATGCCTGGAGATTCCTTGTGGTCAAAACACAAGTCAGAGCAGGTGATTCCTGTTGGCTGACACCACTCCTTCATACAAGAAAAGCAGAAGTGATGGTGGGATCTCTTAAGAGATGTGGTTTGGGGACTTTCAGAGCACAAATGCAGAATCTTTTTCCAGTACGTAACTGAAAGAATTTTAGGTGTTCTTTTGCTTGAGAGCAGGAAGACTGGATTAACCGTGAGTGACCAGTTTGAGACCACTAACATTCGTTTTATGTATTTTTGAGGTGGAGTCTCCCTCTGTCACCCAGGTTGAAGTGCAATGGTGCAATCTCAGCTCACTGCAATTTCTGCCTCTTGGGTTCAAGCAACAGGCATCTGCCACCACACCTGGCTAATTTTTTGTTTTTCTGTTTTTGGGGGGTTATTTTTTGAGACGGAGTTTTGCTCTCGCTGCCCAGGCTGGAGTGCAATGGTGCAATCTCAGCTCACTGCAACTTCTGCCTCTCCAGTTCAAGCAATTCTCCTGCCTCAGCCTCCTGAGTAGCTGGGATTACAGGCACCTGCCACCACACCTGGCTTATTTTTGTATTTTTAGTAGAGATGGGGTTTCACCATATTAGCCAGGATGGTCTTGATCTCCTGACCTCGTGATCTGCCCGCCTCGGCCTCCCGAAGTGCTGGGATGACAGGCGTGAGCCACCGTGCCCGGCCCAATGCTTTCATTATTGAAAACTCTGAGCTCCATGGCTCATCATGGAAGAGATAAAATAATCCAAATAATGATGCAGTGTGAAAGGTTAGATGACAACGTTGACCAGAACATCATGCCTCATGAAACCCTGTAGAGGGTAGGGGACAAGAAGGAAGTGTGAGCCTCAAGAACCATCTCCTGCTGGAAGCAGTGGTTCACGCCTGTCATCCCAGCACTCTGGGAGGCTGAGGCAGTGGATCACTTGAGGTTTGGAGTTCGAGACCATCCTGGCCAACATGGTGAAACCCTGTCTCTACTAAAAATACAAAAATTAGCCGGGCATGGTGGTGGGCACCTGTAGTCTTAGCTACTCGGGAGGCTGAGGCAGGAGAATGGCGTGAACCTGGGAGGCAGAGCTTGCAGTGAGCCGAGATCACGCCACTGCACTCCAGCTTGGAGACAGAGCAAGACTCCATCTCAAAAAAAAAAAGTCTGGGCCGGGCGCAGTGGCTCACGCCTGTAATCCCAGCACTTTGGGAGGCTGAGGCAGGAGAATCGCTTGAACCCTGGAGGCGGAGTTTGCAGTGAGCTGAGATCGTGCCACTGCACTCCAGCGTGGAGACAGAGCAAGACTCCGTCTCAAAAAAAATAAAAGTCTGGGCTGGGCATGGTGGCTCACGCCTGTAATCCCAGCACTTTGGGAGGCCGAGGCAGGAGAATCGCTTGAACCCTGGAGGCGGAGTTTGCAGTGAGCTGAGATCGCACCACTGCACTCCAGCTTGGAGACAGAGCAAGACTCCATCTCAAAAAAAAAAAGTCTGGGCCGGGCGCAGTGGCTCACGCCTGTAATCCCAGCACCCTCCTCTCCCCTCCCCTCCCCTCCCTCCCTCTCCTCCCCTCTCCCCTCCCTCCCTTCCCTCCCTCACCCTCCCTCCCTCCCCCTCCCTCCCTCCTCCCTCCCTCCCCTCCCTCCTTCCTCACTCCCTCCCCTCCCTTCCCTTCCTGCCCCTCCTCCCCTCCCTTCCCATCCCCTCTCATACCCTCCCCTTTGTCCCCCTCCCTCTCCTCTATCCCTCCCCCCTTCCCCTCTGCCTCCTCCCTCCCTCCTCCCTCCCCTCCCTCCTCCCTCCCCTCCCTCCTCCTCCTCACCTCTGCTCCCTCCCTTCCCCTTCCCCCCACCACCTCCCTCCTCCCTCCCTCCCTCTCCTCCTCCCTCCTTTCCTTCCTTTCCCTTCCCTACCTTCCCTCCTCCCTCCCATCCTGTCCCCTCCCCTCCCTCCCTCCCCTCTCTTGTCCCTCCCTCCCCTCTCTCCCATCCCCCTCCCCTCCTCTCCCATCTTCCCTCCCCTCCTCCCATCTTCCCTCCCCCTCCCTCTCCCTTCCCTCCCTCCACTCTTCTTCCCTCCTCCCTCCCTCCCTCCCTTCCCTTCATTCCCCCTCCCTCCCTCCCTCCCTCCCTTCCCTTCCCTTCCTTCCCTCCTCCCTTCCCTTCCCTTCCTTCCCTCCCCCTCCCTCCCCTTCCCATCCCTCCCATATGGATGGTATATGGATGGATGGATAAGTGGATGAAAGGGTGGGTGGATGAGTGAGTGGATGGATGGATAAATGGATGAACAGATACATAGGTGAATGGGTGGATGGATGCATGGATAGATGGATACATAGATGTGTACATCCCTTCCCTCCCTTCCCCTCTCCTCCCCCTCCCTCCCTCCTCCTCTCCCCTCCTCCTCCTCCTCTCCTCTCTGCTCCCCCTCCCTCCCCACCTCCCCCTCCTCCTCCCTCCTCCTCTGCTCCCTCCCCTCCCCACCTCCCTCCCTCCCTCCCTTCCTTTCCCTTTCTTGTTTTTTTTGAGACAGAGTCTCGCTCTGTCGCCCAGGCTGGAGTGCAGTGGCGTGATCTCTGCTCACTGCAAGCTGCACCTTCAGGGTTCATGCCATTCTCCTGCCTCAGCCTCCCAAGTAGCTGGGACCACAGGCGCCCACCACCACGCCTGGCTTATTTTTGTATTTTTAGTAGAGATGGGGTTTCACCATATTAGCCAGGATGGTCTTAATCTCCCGAACTCGTGATCTGCCCGCCTCGGCCTCCCAAAGTGCTGGGATGACAGGCGTGAGCACTGCGCCCGGCCCAATGCTTTCATTATTGAAAGCTCTGAGCTCCATGGCTCATCATGGAAGAGATAAAATAATCCAAATAATGATGCAGTGTGAAAGGTTAGATGACAACGTTGACCAGAACATCATGCCTCGTGAAACCCTGTAGAGGGTAGGGGACAAGAAGGAAGTGTGAGCCTCAAGAACCATCTCCTGCTGGAAGCAGTGGTTCACGCCTGTCATCCACTTTGCGAGGCCGAGGCGGGAGGTCAGGAGTTCGAGACCATCCTGGCCAACATGGAGAAACCCCTGTCTCTACTAAAAATACAAAAATTAGCTGGGCATGGTGGTGGGCACCTGTAATCCCAGCACTTTGGGAGGCTGAGGCGGGAGGATCATCTGACTTCTGGAGTTCGAGACCAACATGGTGAAACCCCATCTCTACTAAAAATACAAAAATTAGCTGGGCATGGTGGTGGGCACCTGTAATCCCAGCACTTTGGGAGGCTGAGGCGGAGGATCACCTGAGGTCAGGAGTTTGAGACCAGTCTGACCAACATGGCAAAACCCCATCTCTACTAAAAATACAAAAATCAACCAGGCGTGGTGGCGTGCATCTGTAGTCCCAGCTACTCGGGAGGCCGAGGCAGGAGAATCGCTTGAACCTGGGAGGTGGAGGTTGCAGTGAGCTGAGATCGTGCCATTGCACTCTAGCCTGGGCGACAGAGCGAGACTCCGTCTCAAAATAAATAAATAAATAAATAAATAAATAAATAAATAAATAAATAAATAAATAAAATAAAAGTCTAGAGAGAGCTGCTTGGAACAGATATGTTATCTTAAAAGAGCTCGGCTCATGCCTGGAGATTCCTTGTGGTGAAAACACAAGTCAGAGCAGGTGATTCCTGTTGGCTGACACCACTCCTTCATACAAGAAAAGCAGAAGTGATGGTGGGGTCTCTTAAGAGATGTGGTTTGGGGACTTTCAGAGCACAAATGCAGAATCTTTTTCCAGTACGTAACTGAAAGAATTTTAGGTGTTCTTTTGCTTGAGAGCAGGAAGACTGGATTAACCGTGAGTGACCAGTTTGAGACCACTAACATTTGTTTTGTGTATTTTTGAGGTGGAGTCTCCCTCTGTCGCCCAGGCTGGAGTGCAATGGTGCAATCTCAGCTCACTGCAACTTCTGCCTCTCCAGTTCAAGCAATTCTCCTGCCTCAGCCTCCCAAGTAGCTGGGACTACAGGTGCCTGCCACCATGCCTGGCTTATTTTTGTATTTTTAGTAGAGATGGGGTTTCACCATATTAGCCAGGATGGTCTTGATCTCCTGACCTCGTGATCTGCCCGCCTCGGCCTCCCGAAGTGCTGGGATGACAGGCGTGAGCCACCGTGCCCGGCCCAATGCTTTCATTATTGAAAACTCTGAGCTCCATGGCTCATCATGGAAGAGATAAAATAATCCAAATAATGATGCAGTGTGAAAGGTTAGATGACAACGTTGACCAGAACATCATGCCTCATGAAACCCTGTAGAGGGTAGGGGACAAGAAGGAAGTGTGAGCCTCAAGAACCATCTCCTGCTGGAAGCAGTGGTTCACGCCTGTCATCCCAGCACTTTGCAAGGCCGAGGCGGGAGGATCACCTGAGGTCAGGAGTTCGAGACCATCCTGGCCAACATGGAGAAACCCCCGTCTCTACTAAAAATACAAAAATTAGCCAGGCATGGTGGTGGGCACCTGTAATCCCAGCACTTTGGGAGGCTGAGGCGGGCGGATCACGAGGTCAGGAGATCGAGATCATCCTGGCTAACACGGTGAAACCCCGTCTCTACTAAAAATACAAAAAATTAGCTGGGCATGGTGGTGGGCACCTGTAGTCCCAGCTACTCGGAGTGGCTGAGGCAGGAGAATGGCGTGAAAGTGGGAGGCTGAACTTGCAGTGAGCCAAGATCACACCACTGCACTCTAGCCTGGGCAACAAAGTGAGACTCCATCTCAAAATAAATAAATAAAATAAAAGTCTAGAGAGAGCTGCTTGGAACAGATATGTTATCTTAAAAGAGCTCGGCTCATGCCTGGAGATTCCTTGTGGTGAAAACACAAGTCAGAGCAGGTGATTCCTGTTGGCTGACACCACTCCTTCATACAAGAAAAGCAGAAGTGATGGTGGGGTCTCTTAAGAGATGTGGTTTGGGGACTTTCAGAGCACAAATGCAGAATCTTTTTCCAGTACGTAACTGAAAGAATTTTAGGTGTTCTTTTGCTTGAGAGCAGGAAGACTGGATTAACCGTGAGTGACCAGTTTGAGACCACTAACATTCCTTTTATGTATTTTTGAGGTGGAGTCTCCCTCTGTCACCCAGGTTGAAGTGCAATGGTGCAATCTCAGCTCACTGCAATTTCTGCCTCTCGGGTTCAAGCAACAGGCATCTGCCACCACACCTGGCTAATTTTTTGTTTTTCTGTTTTTGGGGGGTTATTTTTTGAGACGGAGTTTTGCTCTTGCTGCCCAGGCTGGAGTGCAATGGTGCAATCTCAGCTCACTGCAACTTCTGCCTCTCCAGTTCAAGCAATTCTCCTGCCTCAGCCTCCCGAGTAGCTGGGATTACAGGCACCTGCCACCATACCTGGCTAATTTTTTGTTTTTCTGTTTTTTTGTTTTTTGTTTTTTTGAGACAGAGTCTCGCTCTGTCGCCCAGGCTGGAGTGCAGTGGCGTGATCTCTGCTCACTGCAAGCTGCACCTTCAGGGTTCATGCCATTCTCCTGCCTCAGCCTCCCAAAGTGCTGGGATGACAGGCGTGAGCACTGCGCCCGGCCCAATGCTTTCATTATTGAAAGCTCTGAGCTCCATGGCTCATCATGGAAGAGATAAAATAATCCAAATAATGATGCAGTGTGAAAGGTTAGATGACAACGTTGACCAGAACATCATGCCTCGTGAAACCCTGTAGAGGGTAGGGGACAAGAAGGAAGTGTGAGCCTCAAGAACCATCTCCTGCTGGAAGCAGTGGTTCACGCCTGTCATCCACTTTGCGAGGCCGAGGCGGGAGGTCAGGAGTTCGAGACCATCCTGGCCAACATGGAGAAACCCCCGTCTCTACTAAAAATACAAAAATTAGCCAGGCATGGTGGTGGGCACCTGTAATCCCAGCACTTTGGGAGGCTGAGGCAGGAGGATCATCTGACTTCTGGAGTTCGAGACCAACATGGTGAAACTCTGCCTCCACTAAAAACAGAAAAATTAGCCAGGCATTGTGGCAGGCACCTGTTATCCCAGCTGCTCGGGAGGCTGAGGCAGGAGGATCATCTGACTTCTGGAGTTCGAGACCAACATGGTGAAACCCTGCCTCCACTAAAAACAGAAAAATTAGCCAGGCATGGTGGCAGGCACCTGTTATCCCAGCTGCTCGGGAGGCTGAGGCAGGAGAATCGCTGGAACCTGGGAGGTGGAGGTTGCAGTGATCCAAGATGGCGCCATTGCACTCCAGCCTGGTGACAGAGCAAGACTCTGTCTCAAAAAAAAAAAAAGGAAGCATCTCTGCCCAGGACCCTCCATGAATTCTGTTTCTACAGATGATAGAAGTGGCTTCATTCAATACTCACTCAAGATACATTTGTGGAGGGTCTGCTATCTCCCAGGCACTGGGGAGGTGAGAATAATATCACCTAGCTCAGAGAGACAAAGTGATAATATACATAAAACATTGAGCATCGTTCTGAATTCAGCCCCCAGTCAACGTTCACTGTTACTACTGGACAGTAAATACTCTCACATCCAAAGTAGGCAAGTCTGCAGAAAGAAAGAAAGGAGGTTGTCTTAAAAACAGACAGGACTCGGCCGGGCGCAGTGGCTCACACCTGTAATCCCAGCACTTTGGGAGGCTGAGGCGGGAGGATCATCTGACTTCTGGAGTTCGAGACCAACATGGTGAAACCCTGCCTCCACTAAAAACAGAAAAATTAGCCAGGCATGGTGGCAGGCACCTGTTATCCCAGCTGCTCTGGAGGCTGAGGCAGGAGGATCACCTGAGGTCAGGAGTTCGAGACCATCCTGGCCAACATGGAGAAACCCCTGTCTCTACTAAAAATACAAAAATTAGCTGGGCATGGTGGTGGGCACCTGTAATCCCAGCACTTTGGGAGGCTGAGGCGGGAGGATCATCTGACTTCTGGAGTTCGAGACCAACATGGTGAAACCCTGCCTCCACTAAAAACAGAAAAATTAGCCAGGCATGGTGGCAGGCACCTGTTATCCCAGCTGCTCGGGAGGCTGAGGCAGGAGAATGGCGTGAACCTGGGAGGCAGAGCTTGCAGTGAGCCGAGATTGCCACTGCACTCCAGCCTGGCAACAGAATGAGACTCTGTCTCAAAAAAAAAAAGGAAGCATCTCTGCCGAGGACCCTCCATGAATTCTGTTTCTACAGATGATAGAAGTGGCTTCATTCAATACTCACTCAAGGTACATTTGTGGAGGGTCTGCTATCTCCCAGGCACTGGGGAGTTGAGAATAATATCACCTAGCTCAGAGAGACAAAGTGATAATATACATAAAACATTGAGCATCATTCTGAATTCAGCCCCCAGTCAACGTTCACTGTTACTACTGGACAGTAAATACTCACATCCAAAGTAGGCAAGTCTGCAGAAAGAAAGGAGGTTGCCTTAAAACAGACAGGACTCGGCCGGGCGCAGTGGCTCACGCCTGTAATCCCAGCACTTTGGGAGGCTGAGGCGGAGGATCATCTGACTTCTGGAGTTCGAGACCATCCTGGCCAACATGGAGAAACCCCTGTCTCTACTAAAAATACAAAAATTAGCTGGGCATGGTGGTGGGCACCTGTAATCCCAGCACTTTGGGAGGCTGAGGCGGGAGGATCATCTGACTTCTGGAGTTCGAGACCAACATGGTGAAACCCTGCCTCCACTAAAAACAGAAAAATTAGCCAGGCATGGTGGCAGGCACCTGTTATCCCAGCTGCTCTGGAGGCTGAGGCAGGAGAATCGCTGGAACCCTGAGGCGGAGTTTGCAGTGAGCTGAGATCGCACCACTGCACTCCAGCCTGGGTGACAGAGCAAGACTCCATCTCAAAAAAAAAAAAGTCTGGGCTGGGCATGGTGGTGGGCACCTGTAATCCCAGCACTTTGGGAGGCCAAGGCAGGTGGATTACGAGGTCAGGAGATCAAGACCATCCTGGCTAACATGGTGAAAACCTGTCTCTACTAAAAAAAAAAAATACAAAAAAAAATTAGCTGGGCATGGTGGTGGGCACCTGTAGTCCCAGCTACTCGGGAGGCTGAGGCAGGAGAATGGCGTGAACCCGGGAGGCGGAGCTTGCAGTGAGCCGAGATCGTGCCACTGCACTCCAGCCTGGGTGACAGAGCGAGACTCCATCTCAAAACAAACAAACAAAAAACAATTCAATGAAGAGAGCACTTTTAATTTGTGATATGAGAAAGTGGCATTACATGACATTACAACTTAAAGCCTGGTTGCATGGAGACCAAAAATAAATAATACGGTAATGAAGGCTGATATATTTGAACTCCATCAGTCTGGGTCTATACCTCCCAGGAGCCTGGTATCTACTCTGTTTCTGACACAGGGAGGCTAAAAGTTGGCAGAATAAATAAATGGATATATAAGCCAGGTGCAGTGGCTCATGCCTGTAACTCCAGCACTTTGGGAGGCTGAGGCCAGTGGATCACTTGAGGTTTGGAGTTCGAGACCATCCTGGCCAACATGGTGAAACCCCGTCTCTACTAAAAATACAAAAATTAGCCAGGCATGGTGGCAGGCACCTGTTATCCCAGCTGCTCTGGAGGCTGAGGCAGGAGAATCGCTGGAACCTGGGAGGTGGAGGTTGCAGTGATCCAAGATGGCGCCATTGCACTCCAGCCTGGTGACAGAGCAAGACTCTGTCTCAAAAAAAAAAAAAAAAAAAAAAAAAAAGGAAGCATCTCTGCCGAGGACCCTCCATGAATTCTGTTTCTACAGATGATAGAAGTGGCTTCATTCAATACTCACTCAAGGTACATTTGTGGAGGGTCTGCTATCTCCCAGGCACTGGGGAGTTGAGAATAATATCACC
The DNA here is from genome assembly GCA_021498465.1 of Hylobates pileatus. Lineage (NCBI taxonomy): Eukaryota > Metazoa > Chordata > Mammalia > Primates > Hylobatidae > Hylobates > Hylobates pileatus. The sequence goes on from JAKFGR010000035.1 coordinate 65,888, forward strand.
TAGCTCAGAGAGACAAAGTGATAATATACATAAAACATTGAGCATCATTCTGAATTCAGCCCCCAGTCAACGTTCACTGTTACTACTGGACAGTAAATACTCTCACATCCAAAGTAGGCAAGTCTGCAGAAAGAGAGAAAGGAGGTTGCCTTAAAAACAGACAGGACTCGGCCGGGCGCAGTGGCTCACACCTGTAATCCCAGCACTTTGGGAGGCGGAGGTGGGTGGATCACGAGGTCAGGAGATCGAAATCATCCTGGCTAACATGGTGAAACCCCATCTCTACTAAAAATACAAAAAATTAGCCAGTGTGGTGGCAGGCGCCTGTAGTGCCAGCTACTCTGGAGGCTGAGGCGGGAGAATGGCATGTACCCAGGAGGCAGAGCTTGCAGTGAGCCAAGATCGCGCCACTGCACTCCAGCCTGGGAGACAGAACGAGACTCCGTCTCAAAAAAAAAAAAAAACAGGACTCACTGCCCTCATGAAGAATGCATTCTGTAGGATGAGACGAAGCTTAAATAAGTACGTATACCCTGGACATGGTCATGGTGAGCGCTGGGAAAAGGGGAAGTGGCCGGGCGCGGTGGCTCACGCCTGTAATCCCAATACTTTGGGAGGATGAGGCGGGTGGATCACCTGAGGCCAAGAGTTCAAGACCAGCCTGGACAACATAGTGAAACCCCATCTCTACTAAAAATAGAAAAATTAGCCAGGAGTGGTGGTGGGTGCCTATAATCCCAGCACTTTGGGAGGCCGAAGTGGGAGGATCACCTGAGGTCAGGAGTTTGAGACCAACATGGTGCACCCCCGTCTCCACTAAAAATACAAATATGAGGCCGGGCGCGGTGGCTCACGCTTGTAATCCCAGCACTTTGGGAGGCCGAGGCGGGCGGATCATGAGGTCAGGAGATCGAGACCACGGTGAAACCCCGTCTCTACTAAAAATACAAAAAAAATTAGCCGGGCGTGGTGGCGGGCGCCTGTAGTCCCAGCTACTCGGAGAGGCTGAGGCAGGAGAATGGCGTGAACCCGGGAGGCGGAGCTTGCAGTGAGCCGAGATTGTGCCACTGCACTCCAGCTGGGCGACAGAGCGAGACTCTGTCTCAAAAAAAAAAAAAAATACAAATATGAGCCGGGCGTGGTGGCACGCACTTATAATCCCAGCTCCCCAGGAGGTTGAGGCAGGAGAATCACTTGAACCCAGGAGGCGAAGGTTGTAGTGAGCCAAGATCGCACCACTGCATTCCAGCCTGGTAACAGAGCAAGACTCCGTCTCAAAAAAAAAAAAAGGAGGCATCTCTGCCCAGGACCCTCCACGAGTTCTGCTTCTACAGATGTCAGAAGTGGCTTCATTCAATACTCACTCAAGATACATTTGTTGGCCAGATGCGGTGGCTCACACCTGTGATCCCAGCAATTTGGGAGGCTGAGGTGGGCGGATCACCAGAGGTCAGGAGTTCGAGACCAGCCTGGCCAACATGGTGAAACGCCGTCTCTACTAAAAATACACACACACAAAAATTTGCCAGGTGTAGTGGCAGGCGCCTGTGATCCCAGCTACTCGGGAGGCTGAGGCAGGAGAATCACTTGAACCCAGGAGGCGGAGCTTGCAGTGAGCCGAGATTGAGCCACTGCACTCCAGCCTGGGCAACAGAGTGAGACTCCGTCTCAAAAAAAAAAAGAAAAGCAGCCGGGCACGGTGGCTCATGCCTGTAATCCCAGCACTTTGGGAGGCCGAGGCTGGCGGATCACAAGGTCAGGAGTTTGGGACCAGCCTGGTCAATGTGGTGAAACTGTGTCTCTACTAAAAATACAAAAATTAGCCAGGTGTGGTGGCAGGTGCCTGTAATCCCAGCTATTTGGGACCCTGAGGCAGGAGAATCGCTTGAACCTGGGAGGCGGAGCTTGCAGTGAGCCAAGATCATGCCACTGCACTCCAGCGTGGAGACAGAGCAAGACTCCGTCTCAAAAAAAATAAAAGTCTGGGCTGGGCATGGTGGCTCACGCCTGTAATCCCAGCACTTTGGGAGGCCGAGGCGGGCAGATCATGAGGTCAGGAGATGGAGACCATCCTGGCTAACATGGTGAAACACTGTTTCTACTAAAAATACAAAAAAAAAAAAAAAAAAAAAAGAATTAGCCGGACATGGTGGTGGGCACCTGTAGTCCCAGCTACTTGGGAGGCTGAGGCAGGAGAATGGCGTGAACCCGGGAGGCGGAGCTTGCAGTGAGCCGAGATCGTGCCACTGCACTCCAGCCTGGGTGACAGAGCGAGACTCCGTCTCAAAAAAAAAAAAAATACAAAAATTAGCCAGGTGTGGTGGCAGGCGCCTGTAATCCCAGCTCCCCAGGGGGTTGAGGCAGGAGAATCACTTGAACCCAGGAGGCGAAGGTTGTAGTGAGCCAAGATCACACCACTGCATTCCAGCCTGGTAACAGAGCAAGACTCCGTCTCAAAAAAAAAAGAAAAAAAAAAAAAAAGGAGGCATCTCTGTCCAGGACCCTCCACGAGTTCTGCTTCTACAGATGTCAGAAGTGGCTTCATTCAATACTCACTCAAGATAAATTTGTTGGCCAGATGCAGTGGCTCACACCTGTAATCCCAGCACTTTGGGAGGCTGAGGTGGGCGGATCACCAGAGGTCAGGAGTTTGAGACCAGCCTGGCCATCATGGTGAAACTCCGTCTCTACTAAAAATACACACACACACAAATTTGCCAGGTGTAGTGGCAGGCGCCTGTGATCCCAGCTACTCGGGAGGCTGAGGCAGGAGAATCACTTGAACCCGGGAGGCGGAGCTTGCAGTGAGCCAAGATCGTGCCACTGCACTCCAGCCTAGGTGACAGAGTGAGATTCTATCTCACAAAAAAAAGAAAAGCAGCCAGGCACGGTGGCTCATGCCTGTAATCCCAGCACTTTGGGAGGCCAAGGCAGGTGGATCACAAGGTCAGGAGTTTGAGACCAGCCTGGTCAATGTGGTGAAACTGTGTCTCTACTAAAAATACAAAAATTAGCCAGGTGTGGTGGCAGGTGCCTGTAATCCCAGCTATTTGGGACCCTGAGGCAGGAGAATCGCTTGAACCTGGGAGGCGGAGCTTGCAGTGAGCCAAGATCATGCCACTGCACTCCAGCCTAGGTGACAGAGTGAGACTCTATCTCACCAAAAAAAGAAAAGCAGCCAGGCACAGTGGCTCATGCCTGTAATCCCAGCACTTTGGGAGGCCAAGGCAGGCGGATCACAAGGCCAGGAGTTTGAGACCAGCCTGGTCAATGTGGTGAAACCCTGTCTCTACAAAAGATACAACAATTAGCCAGGTGTGGTGGCAGGTGCCTGTAATTCCAGTTACTTGAGAGTCTGAGGCAGGAGAATTGCTTGAACCCGGGAGGTGTAGGTTGCAGTGAGCAAAGATCGAGCCACTGCACTCCAGCCTAGGTGACAGAGTGAGACTCTATCTCACAAAAAAAAAAAAAGAAAAGAAAAGGGAAGACAAGGGGAAGGAAGGGCAGAGGCAGAACTGCTGATTTCTGTGGTCAGGAAGGTTTTCGGATTGAGGACCTTCAGGCGTAAAGGAAGAAGGCCCTGAACCCGGCCTTGGCCTCTCACTTACCCAGGGGTTCTCAACCTCTGTCCTAGTGAGATTTTCACTGGATAATTCTTGGTTGTGTGGGCTGTGTTATGCATCATAGGATGCTGAGCAGTGTCCATGACCTCCACTCACTAAATGTCAGTAGCACCTCCCAGCTCTTGCTGTGACAACCAAAAATTCCACTGAGGTTGCCAAGTGTTCCCTGGGGGGTAAAATCACTCTTGATTGTAAATCACTGCCATAGATGATAGATAGATAGATAGATAGATAGATAGATAGATAGATAGACAGACAGACAGATACATAGACATATATAGACAGATACATAGATATATAGAGTAATAGATGATAGATACATACACAGATACATAGATAAATGGATAGATATGACAGACAGATACATAGATACATAAATAACAGATTGATAAATAGATGATAGATAAATGTATAGATACATAGATACATAGATGAATGGATAGATATGACAGATAGATTAGATAGATGGATAGACGAATAGATAGATGATAGGTAGGTACATAGATACAAAGGTAGATAGATGAATGAGTGGTGGGTAAATAGATGATAGATAAGTGGGTAGATAAATGATAGATAGGTAGATATAGATGATGGATGGATAGATAGATGATAAATGGATAGATACATAGATACATAGATGAATGGATAGATATGACAGATTAAATAGATGGATAGACAAATAGATGATAGGTAGATACATAGATACAAAGGAAGATAGATGAATGAGTGGGTAAATAGATGATCGATAAGTGGGTAGATAAATGATAGGTAGACAGATAGATAGAGATGATGGATGGATAGATAGATGATAGATACATAATACATAGATACACAGATACATAGATGAGTGGATAGATATGACAGATAGATTCGATACATAGACGAATAGATAGATAGATGGTAGGTAGATACATAGATACAAAGGTGGGTAGATAGATGGCAGATAAGTGGGTAGATAAATGATAGATACATACATACATACATACCTGAATGAGTGGGTACATAGATAGATGATGGATGGATAAATAGATGATAGATAGATAAATGAATGGATAAATAGATGGATAGATGGATGAATGGAAAGATAGATGATAGATACATAGATATATAGATAAATGGATAGATGACAGATAGCTAGGCGAATGGATAGACACATGATAGGTAGATACATAGATAGATACAAAGGTAGATGAATGAGTGGATAGATAGATGATAACCAATAAGTGGGTATATAGATAGATAATAGATGAATGGATAAATAGATGGATAGATAGATGGATGAATGGATAGATCATAGATACGTAGAAACAGATGAATGGACAGATGACAGATAGACAGATGAATGGATAAACATAAATAAATGTGGGCCGGGCGCAGTGGCTCAAGCCTGTAATCCCAGCACTTTGGGAGGCCAAGGCAGGCAGATCACGAGGTCAGGAGATCAAGACCATCCTGGCTAATACAGTGAAACCCCATCTCTACTAAAAATACAAAAAAACAACAACAACAACAAAAAAAACTGTGCGTGGTGGTGGGTGCCTGTAGTCCCAGGGAGGCTGAGGCAGGAGAATTGCTTGAACCTGGGAGGCGGAGGAGGTTGCAGTGAGCCGAGATTGTGCCACTGCACTCCAGGCTGGGTGACAGAGCGAGACTCCGTCTCAAAAAAAAGAAACAGATAAATGAATGGATAGATAGATGACAGATAGATAAATGAATAGATGATAGGTAGATACATAGATGAGTAGATAGATAAATGAATAGGTAGATAGATGACAGATAGATATATAGATCCATCCATCCATCCATACATACATAGATGAATGAGTGGATAGATAGATGATAGATAGATAGATACATAGATAGATAGATAGATACATAGATACATAGATAGATAGATAGATAGAATGGGCCAGGCGTGGTGGCTCACACCTATAATCCCAGCACTTTGGGAAGCTGAGGCGGGCAGATCACCAGGTCAGGAGATCAAGACCATCCTGGCTAACACGGTGAAACCCCGTCTCTACTGAAAATACAAAAAAAAAAAAAAACAACTGAGTGTGGTGGTGGGTGCCTGTAGTCCCAGGGAGGCTGAGGCAGGAGAATGGCGTGAACCCGGGAGGCAGAGGTTGCAGTGAGCCGAGATTGTGCCACTGCACTCCAGGCTGGGTGACAGAGCGAGACTCTGTCTCAAAAAAAAAAAAAAAAAAAAAGAAACATAAATGAATGGATAGATAGATGACAGATAGATAGATGAATGGATAAACATAAATAAATGTGGGCCGGGCGCAGTGGCTCAAGCCTGTAATCCCAGCACTTTGGGAGGCCAAGGCAGGCAGATCACGAGGCCAGGAGATCAAGACCATCCTGGCTAACACAGTGAAACCCCATCTCTACTAAAAATACAAAAAAAAAAAAAAAAAAAAAAAAAAAAAACTGAGTGTGGTGGTGGGTGCCTGTAGTCCCAGGGAGGCTGAGGCAGGAGAATGGCATGAACCCAGGAGGCAGAGGTTGCAGTGAGCCGAGATTGTGCCACTACACTCCAGGCTGGGTGACAGAGCGAGACTCCATCTCAAAAAAAAAAAAGAAACATAAATGAATGGATAGATAGATGACAGATAGATGAATGTATAGATGATAGGTAGTTACATAGATGCAAAGGTAGATAAATGAATAGGTAGATAGATGATAGATATATAGATCCATGCATACATACATACATACATAGATGAATGAGTAGATAGATGATAGATAGATAGATAGATAGATAGATAGATAGATAGATAAATAGACGATAGATAGAAAGGGCCAGGCGTGGTGGCTCACACCTGTAATCCCAGCACTTTGGGAAGCTGAGGCTGGCAGATCACAAGGTCAAGAGATCGAGACCATCCTGGCCAACACGGTGAAACCCTGTCTCTACTAAAAATACAAAAATTTGCTTGGCATGGTGATGCGTGCCTGTAATCCCAGCTACTCAGGAGGCTGAGGCAGGAGAATCTCTTGAACCCAAGAGGCTGAGGCTGCAGTCAGCTGAGATCACACCACAGCACTCCAGCCTGGAGACACAGTGAAACTCTGTCTCACAAAAAAAAGATAGATAGATAGATGAATAGATGGATAAATATTTAGATAGATAATAGATACATAGATAGAAAGGTAGAAGAATAGATGAATAGAAAGATAAATGGATAGATAATATTAATAGGTACATAGAAAGAAGAATGGAGGGGTAGATAGATGATGGATGGATAAATAGATGGATAGGTATATGGATGCATGGATAGATGAATAGATGGATAAGTGATTAGATAGATGATAGACACATAAGTAGATTAATGAATGAGTAGATAGATGATAGATAGGATAGATAGATGAATAGATGGATAAATGGTTAGACAGATGATAGATACATAGAAAGGTGGAAAAATGGATGAATAGATAAATGGATAGATGATATTAATTGATATGTAGATAGAAGTATGGATGAATAGATGAATGGATGGATAGATGAATGATGATAGATGATAGATAGATAGATAGATAGATAGATAGATAGATAGATAGAACACAAGATAAAGAGAATTTCTCATGCTAAGTCAGGGTTTCTCAACTTTGAAGCTATTTCCTCCAGGGATATTTTCATCTTCATCGTTCTCTGCTGTGAGGCTTTCCTGTGCATTAGGGGATGTGGGACAAACGTCTAGACTGTACCCAGTAAATGTCAGCAGTATCCCCCACCAAGTCATGACAAGCCAAAACGTCTCCATCCTTTTCCAAATGTCCACTGAAAGTTGAGAGAGAGACCTCCCTTCCTCTCCCACCCCAACCCTCCATTGTCCACAACGTCACCCCAGGGTCACTGAAGCTTCCAGCTCTTCTGCAATAGCCTTCTGGGAGCTGTGATTTCAGGAATTTTACACAAGAAGAGGAGAGAATTGCAGGCTGATAACAAGGGGAGACCTGCGGGCTACAGAGGCCAATCCGAAGTCAAACTAGTCAACCAGGGTTCACCTTAGTTCTTCTGAGACTTCGGAATTGTAATCTGGAGACATGGGTCTTTTATGGAGACAGAAACATGTGGTTCCTGAAAATGGATTATTACAGCTACTCAGCTCAATTAAGTTAAAGAAAAGGAGTATTTGCTCTTGGGGGAACATGTAATGCATGATGAGAAACTTGGAATACACCAAGTTCTCTTGCACCTCCTTGTCAATTGCTAAGCCTGTTTCCCCCACGCTTCATAACTCCTTCCACTGAAACGCAGAATGAAAGACATGACTCTGGGAAGGGCGATACCGTGGGAAGAACACACTTGCTGGAGTTGGGCGAACAAGATGAACTGCCAGGTGTGTTCATTTGTTTGTTTTTGAGACAAAGTCTCGTTCTGTCACCCAAGCTGGAGTGCAGTGGCTCAATCTCGGCTCACTGCAACCTCTGCCTCCTGGGTTCAAGCAATTCTCCTGTCTCAGCCTCCTGAGTAGCTGGGATAACAGGCACCCACCAACACGCCCAGCTAATTTTTGTATTTTTAATAGAGATGGGGTTTCACCATGTTGGCCAGGCTGGTCTCAAACTCCCGACCTCAGGTGATCCACCCACCTCAGCCTCCTAAAGTGCTGGGATTACAGGCATGAGCCACCATGCCCGGCTGCCAGGTGTTATATGTAAAGTTTCGGTGCCGCAAAAGGAACGGCACTCGAATATAAAATTTTCTTTTTAATTCTCAGCAAGGCAAGGTACTTCTATAGAAGGGTGTCCCTTACAGATGGAACAATGGTGAGTGCATACCCGGACAAGGGAGGGAAAGGGGTTCTTATCCCTGACCCATTTTGCCCCTGCTGCTCTGTTGTTCCCCTGTTGGCTCAGGTTAGACCGCACAGGCTAAACTAATAATGACTGGCTAATTTAAAGAGAGTGATGGGGTGAGTGCTTTTGGGGGAGTCAGGGCAGAGCAGATAGTAGGTAATTGGAATGAGTCAGGGTGGAGCAGGTGATTGAAAATGTTTGCTTTATAAGGAAGTTAAAAAGTAGAAGACAAACAATTGAACATACTGACATATTAACTCTTTGAAAAGAAACTTAGAACTCATATCAAACACAGGGAAATTCTTCAGTCATTTCAGTGCTCTGGCTCTTCCCTTTACAAGGGGATACATTTGTGGGCATTAAGGTCTGAAGGGGCAGGTGAAGCACGATCCCCTTCCTGGACTCCAGACTGGAAACTTATTCTATGTGCATTCTGAAGGTCATCCTTGTCTGTCATGCATATGACACACACCCATCTGCCCTGCTTCCTTTTTCTTCATCATCTTGATCCCAAGCCACAAACCAATAATGTGTTGTTTGTGTTTCACAATAGCAGGCATGGACAATGAGTCAGCTGGGGGGAAAATAGGAGGATGGCAGCCATCAAATGTCTCCTCAAATGCAGCTCAACATGGAACAGCTACTCTAAGAAGGCCTTTCTAATTTCTTTGCATAGATTGGTTTTTACTATTCCCGAGTGAGGGGGTTGTTTTTGTTATCAATTGACATGTGACACATTTACCTGGAAACATAGAGGCATTGAGGAACTCCAACTTGTTGTTATGTGGTGTGATTCTGAGGGCTGACAGGGCTCAGCTGGGAGGTTCTTCTGCTCCACATGGTGTTCACTGGGGCTGTAGGAAACTGAAGGATTGATTGGGCAGGTGGGTTCTAGTTGGTTCAATCACATGTCTTGTAGCTGGGCTGAAGTTCAACTGAGGGCTTGACTTGGGCTGTGTCTATCTGCTGGCTTAATGGATCCAGAACATTCTAGATGGCTCACTCACATACCTGGAAGCTGGGCTGCATGTCAGCTGACTTGGGCTGTACCCATCTGCTGGCTTAATGGATCCAGAACATTCTAGATGGTACCTTCACATACCTGGAAGCTGGGCTGCATGTCAGCTGAATTGGGCTGTACCTATCTGCTGGCTTAATAGATCCAGAACATTCTAGATGGCTCCTTCACCTACCTGGAAGCTGGGCTGAGTGTCATCTGATAGTGTTTGACTTAGGCCATATCTACCTACAAACTTAATAGGTCCAGAACATTCTCAAGGGCCCATTCATTTGGAAGCCCACCTGGATGCTGAGTGGAATGTCAGCTGAGAGCTTGACTTGGACCCTATCTATCTGCAAACCTCAGAATATTCTCAAGGGCCCACTGATATGGAAGCTCACCTGGAAGCTGGGCAGAAGGTCAGTTGAGAGCTAGACTTGGACTGTATCTATGTGCAGACTTACTTGGTGTGGAATCTTCTAGATGGTTGACTTACATAGGTGGAAGCTGGGTGGAGAGTCAGCCCATTTGTGCTGGAAGGCTGATAGAATCAGAACATTCTAGAAGGTTCACTCACATGACTTTCATTTCCACCACATTCTATTGGCCAAAGCAAACCATGGGTTAGCCCAGACTCAATGGGAGACAAAGTGTACTCTAGCTCTCCTGGGGGTTGGGAAAAGAGCTCTGTGAAGCATTTGCACCCACCTTTCTTTCTCCACAATAGGTACCTCCTTTAAATAAAGTCTACTGGCCGAGCACAGTGGCTCACGCCTGTAATCCCAGCTACTAGGAGGCTGACGCAGGAGAATCGCTTGAACCCAAGAGGCTGAGACTGCAGTCAGCTGAGATCACACCACAGCACTCCAGTCTGGCGACACAGTGAAACTCTATCTCAAAAAAAATGATAGATAGATAGATAGATAATAGGTAGATAGCTAGATAGATGAATAGATAGATAAATGTTTAGATAGATGATAGAAAGGTAGAAGGATAGATGAATAGAAAGATAAATGAATAGATGATATTAATAGATAAATAGAAGAATGGAGGGGTAGATAGGTGATGGATGGATAAATAGATGGATATGTATATGGATGCATGGATAGATGAATAGATGGATAAGTGATTAGATAGATGATAGATACATAGATAAATAGATTAATGAATGGGTAGATGATAGATAGGGTAAATAGATGAATAGATGGATAAATGGTTAGATGATAGATACATAGACAGAAAGGTAGAAAAATGGATGAATAGATAGATAAATGGATAGATGATATTAATTGATATGTAGATAGAAGTATGGATGAATAGATGAATGGATGGATAGATGAATGATAGATAGAGAGAGAGAAAGAACACAAGATAAAGCGAATTTCTCACGCTAAGTCAGGGTTTCTCAACTTTGAAGCTATTTCCGCTCAGGATATTTTCATCTGCATCGTTCTCTGCTGTGAGGCCATCCTGTGCACTGGGGCATGTGGGGCAAACGTCTAGACTGTACCCAGTAAAGGTCAGCAGTATCCCCCACCAAGTCATGACAAGCCAAAACGTCTCCATCCTTTTCCAAATGTCCACTGAAAGTTGAGAGAGAGACCTCCCTTCCTCTCCCATCCCAACCCTCCATTGTCCCCAACGCCGCCCCAGGGTCACTGGAGCTTCCAGCTCTTCTCCAATTGCCTTCTGGGAGCTGTGATTTCAGGAATTTTATACAAGAAGAGGAAAGAATTGCAAGCTGATAACAAGGGGAGACCTGTGGGCCACAGAGGCCAATCCAAAGTCAAACTAGACAACCAAGGTTCACCTTAGTTCTTCTGAGACTTAGGAATTGTAATCTGGAGACATGGGTCTTTTATGGAGACAGAAAACATGCGATTCCTGAAAATGGATTATTACAGCTACTCAGCTCAATTAAATTAAAGAAAAGGAGTATTTGCTCTTGGGGCAACCCAGGATGCACAATGAGAAACTTGGAATATACCAAGTTGTCTTGCACCTCCTTGTCAATTACTAAGCCTGTTTCCCCTATGCTTCATAGCTGCTTCCACCGAAATGCAGAATGAAGACATGACTCTGGGAAGGATGATACCATGGGAAGAACATGCTTGCTGGAGTTGGGCAAATGAGATGAACTGCCAGGTATGTTTGTTTGTTTGTTTGTTTTTGAGACAAAGTCTCGTTCTGTCACCCCAGCTGGAGTACAGTGGCTCAATCTCAGCTCACTGCAACCTCCGCCTCCTGGGTTCAAGCAATTCTCCTGCCTCAGCCTCTTGAGTAGCTGGGATTACAGGCGCCCACCAACACGCCCAGCTAATTTTTGTATTTTTAATACAGACGGGGCTTCACCATGTTGGCCAGGCTGGTCTCAAACTCCCAACTTCAGGTGATCAACCCACCTCAGCCTCCTAAAGTGCTGGGATTACAGGCACGAGCCACCATGCCCGGCTGCCAGGTGTTACATGTAAAGTTTTGGTGCCACAAAAGGAATAGCACTCGAATATAAAACTTTTTTTAATTCTCAGCAAGGCAAGATACTTCTATAGAAGGGTGTCCCTTACAGATGGAATAATGGCGAGTGTATACCTGGACAAGGGAGGGGAAGGGGTTCTTATCCCTGATGTATGTGGCCCCTGCTGCTGTGTCGTTCCGCTGTTGGCTAGGGTTAGACCTCACAGGCTAAACTAATAACGATTGACTAATTTAGAGAGTGACGGGGTGAGTGCTTTGGGGGGAGTCAGGGTAGAGCAGATAGCAGGTAATTGGAATGAGTCAGGGTGGAGCAGGTGATCAAAAAAGTTTGCTTTACAAGGAAGTTAAAAAGTAGAAGGCAAACAATTGAACATACTGACATATTAACTCTTTGAAAAGAAACTTAGAACTCATATCTAACACAGGGAAATTCTTCAGCCACTTCAGTGCTCTGGCTCTTCCCTTTACAAAGGGATACGTTTGCGGCCATTAAGGTCTGAAGGGGCAGGCGAAGCACATCCTCCTTTCTGGACTCCAGAGTGGAAATTTATTCTACGTGCGTTCTGAAGGTCATCCTTGTCTGTCATGCAGATGACACACACCCATATGCCCCACTTCCTTTTTCTTCATCATCTTGATCCCAAACCACAAACCAATATTGTGTTGTTTGTGTTTCACAATAGCAGGCATGGACAATGAGTCAGCTGGGAGGAAAACAGGAGGATGGCAGCCATCAAACATCTCTTTGAATGCAGCTCAACATGGAACAGCTACTCTAAGAAGGCCTTTCTAATTTCTTCCATAGATTGCTTTTTATTAATCCTGAGTGAGGGGATTGTTTTGGTTATCAATTGACATGTGACACATTAACCTGGAAACATAGAGGCATTGAGGAACTCCAACTTGTTTTTATGTGGTGTGATTCTGAGGGCTGGCAGGGCTCAGCTGGGAGGTTCTTCTGCTCCACATTGTGTTGACTGGGGCTGTAGGAAACTGGAGGATTGATTGGGCAGGTGTGTTCTAGTTGGTTCAATCACGTGTCTTGTAGCTGGGCTGAAGTTCAACTGAGGGTTTTACTTGGGCTGTGTCTATCTGCTGGCTTAATGGATCCAGAACATTCTAGATGGTTCCTTTACATACCTGGAAGCTGGGCTACATGTCAGCTGACTTGGGCTGTACCTATCTGCTGGCTTAATGGATCCGGAACATTCTAGATTGTTCCTTCACATACCTGGAAGCTGGGCTGCATGTCAGCTGACTTGTGCTGTGTGTATCTGCAGGCTTAATGGATCCAGAACATTCTAGATGGTACCTTCACATACCTGGAAGCTGGGCTGCAGGTCAGCTGACTTGGGCTGTACCTATCTGCTGGCTTAATGGATCCAGAACATTCTAGATGGCTCCTTCACATACGTGGAAGCTGGGCTGAGTGTCATCTGATAGTGCTTGACTTAGGCCATATCTACAAACTTAATAGGTCCAGAACATTCTCAAGGGCCCATTCATTTGAAAGCCCACCTGCAGGCTGAGTGGAAAGTCAGCTGAGAGGTTGACTTGAACCCTATCTATCTGCAAACCTCAGAACGTTCTCAAGGGCCCATTGATATGGAAGCTAACCTGGAAGCTGGGCAGAAGGTCAGTTGAGAGCTAGACTTGGACTGTATCTATGTGCAGACTTACTTGGTGTGGAATCTTCTAGATGGTTGACTTACATAGGTGGAAGCTGGGTGGAGAGTCAGCCCATTTGTGCTGGAAGGCTGATAGAACCAGAACATTCTAGAAGGTTCACTCACATGACTTTCATTTCCACCACATTCTATTGGCCAAAGCAAACCATGGGTTAGCCCAGACTCAATGGGAGACAAAGTGTACTCCAGCTCTCCTGGGGGTTTGGGAAAAGGGCTCTGTGAAGCATTTGCACGTACCTTTCTTTCTCCACAATAGGTATCTCCTTTCAAAGTCTACTGGCCAGGCACAGTGGCTCACGCCTGTAATCCCAGCACTTTGGGAGGCCAAGGTGGGTGGATCACCTGAGGTCAGGAGTTCGAGATCAGCCTGGCCAATATGGTGAAACCCCGTCTCTACTAAAAATACAAAAAAAAATTAGCCTGACGTGGTGGTGGGCACGTGTAGTCCCAGTTACTCGGGAGGCTGAGGCAGGAGAATCACTTGAACCCGGGAGGTGGAGGTTGCAGTGAGCCAAGATTGTAGCACTGCACTCCAGCCTGGGCAACAGAGCAAGACTCCGTCTCAGAAAAAAAGAAAAGCAGCCGGGCGCGGTAGCTCACGCCTGTAATCCCAGCAGTTTGGGAGGCTGAGGCAGGAGAATCACTTGAACCCAGGAGGCGGAGGTTGCAGTGAGCCGAGATTGCGCCACTGCACTCCAGCCTGGGCAACAGAGCAAGACTCCGTCTCAAAAAAGTAAATAAATAAAAATTTTTAAAAATTTTAAAATATTTTTCAAGAAAATTTTTAAAAATTAAATAAAAAATTAAAAAAAAAATACAGGCTAGTGTTACATCAAAAAGAAAAAAAAAAAAAACTTCACTCTCAGCCTTAACTCAAGATTGGGTCTGCTCATCACAAGGGTAATGCCTCAACCTTAAATGTCAGACACCTTCTGTATTGAATTGAGTCAAAACATACATTGTGAGGTGATCTCTTATCTCTAGTCTAGCCATTTCTATTTCGAAACTCTGCCAGACCAGCTGGATCTAATCATGAAGAAGAAATAGGGGCTTGCTGCTGTGAGCAGTGTGGTTTGCTGTCAGATTAAGTGCTGAGCCAAAGCCAATTGATTCCACCTTGCTGTGAGGACTCCCCTCCCCTCCCAACCCTCCATTGTCCCCAACGCCCCAGGGTCACTGGAGCTTCCAGCTTTTCTCCAATGGCCTTCTGGGAGCTGTGATTTCAGGAATTTTACTCAGGAAGCGGAGACAATTGTAGGCTAATGAGGGGAGACCTGCAGGCCACAGAGTCCAATCCCAAGTCAAAATACATAACCAGGGTTCACCTTGGTCCTTCTGAGACTTAGGAATTGTAATCTGGAGACATGGGTCTTTTATGGAGACAGAAACATGTGGTTCCTGAAAATGGATTATTACAGCTACTCAGCTCAATTAAATTAAAAAAAGGAGTATTTGCTCTTCGGGGGAACCATAACAAAAGGGTTTCCCCACTCCAGCAGAGGGAATGGCGGCTATATGCATAGTACTGCAGTGTTTTATTTTATTTTATTTTTTGAGGCACAGTCTCGCTCTGTCACCCAGGCTAGAGTGCAATGGTGAGATCTTGGCTCACTACAACCTCCGCCTCCCGGGTTCAAGTGATTCTCCTGCCTCAGGCTCCTGAGAAGCTGGGAGTACAGGTGCTCCCCACCACGACCGGTTAACTTTTGTACTTTTAGTAGAGACGGGGTTTCACCATGTTGGCCAGGCTGGTCTGGAACTCCCGACCTTGTGATCCACCCGCTTCAGCCTCTTGAAGTGCTGGGATTACAGGCCTGAGCCGCAGCGCCCAGCCACAGCAGTGTTTTATAGCACCGAATAATGTGAGGAGTCTGTTGTGATTTCATTTCTTTTAGTCAAGATTTTGTTCTGGGCTGGGCACAGTGGCTCACACCGGTAATCCCAGCACTTTGGGAGGCCAAGGTGGGCAGATCAGCTGAGGTCAGGAGATTGAAACCATCATGGCTAACATGGTGAAACCCCGTCTCTACTAAAAATACAAAAAGTAGCTGGGCGTGGTGGCGGGTGCCTGTAGTCCCAGTTACTTGGGAGGCTGAAGCAGGAGAATCACTTGAACCCAGGAGGTGGAGGTTGCAGTGAACTGAGGTCGAGCCACTGCACTCTGGCCTGGTGACAGAACAAGACTCCGTCTCAAAAAAAAAAAAAAGATTTTGTTCTGATTCAGAACCTTTCAGGCTGCAGAGAGAGTTGGCTTCAGAGACTGCGTGAGTAGACCAGGGTGGAGGAGCTGTACATGCCAGGGAGAAGGACACCTGTTACCCACCTTGTCCACGATGGTTTATGTTATGGCTATGCCTGTCCACCCCACTCTCTGAGGACAGGTCAGTGGGGAGCATTGTAATGGGGCATGAACCTGTGCTTAATGCTGACATCACAAGCAACAGAAAACACAAATTCTGGCCGGGCGCGGTGGCTCACGCCTGTCATCTCAGCACTTTGGGAGGCCGAAGCGGGTGGATCACCTGAGATCAGGAGTTCGAGACCAGCCTGCCCCACATGGTGAAACTCCGTCTCTACTAAAAATATGAAAATGAGCCAGGTGTGGTGGCATATACCTGTAATCCCAGCTACTGGGGAGGCTGAGGTAGGAGAATCACTTGAACCTGGGAGGCGGAGGTTGCAGTGAACTGAGGTCGAGCCGCTGCACTCTGGCCTGGTGACAGAGCAAGACTCCGTCTCAAAAAAAAACCACACACACAAAAAAACGATTTTGTTCTGATTCAGAACCTTTCAGGCTGCAGAGAGAGTTGGCTTCAGAGACTGCGTGAGTAGACCAGGGTGGAGGGGCTGTACATGCCAGGGAGAAGGACACCTGTTACCCACCTTGTCCACAATGGTTTATGTTATGGCTATGCCTGTCCACCCCACTCTCTGAGGACAGGTCAGTGGGGAGCATTGTAATGGGGCATGAACCTGTGCTTAATGCTGACATCACAAGCAACAGAAAACACAGATTCTGGCCGGGCGCGGTGGCTGACACCTGTCATCCCAGCACTTTGGGAGGCGGAGGCGGGTGGATCACCTGAGATCAGGAGTTTGAGACCAGCCTGGCCAATATGGTGAAACTCCGTCTCTACTAAAAATATAAAAAATTAGCTGGGTGTGGTGGCACATGCCTGTAATCTCAGCTACTTGGGAGGCTGAGGCAGGAGAATCACTTGAACCCGGGAGACAGAGCTTGCAGTGAGCCGAGATCGTGCCACTGCACTCCAGCCTGGGTGACAGAGCGAGATACCATCCCAATTAATAAAAAAAAAAAAGTCTGGGTGCGGTGGCTCACGCCCGTCATCCCAGCACTTTGGGAGGCCAAGGCGGGCGGATCACGAGGTCAGGAGATCAAGACCAGCCTGGCCAACATGGTGAAACCCCATCTCTACTAAAAATACAAAAAAATTAGCCAGGCATGGTGGCGGGCACCTGTAATCCCAGCTACTCAGGAGGGTGAGGCGGGAGAATCACTTGAACCCGGCAGGCAGAGGTTGCAGCGAGCCGAGATGGCACCATTGCACTCCAGCCTGGGCAACAGAACGAGGCTCTATCTCAATAAAAAAAGAAAAGAAAAGAGAAGAAAAGAAAAGAAAAGAAAGAAAAGAAAAGAAAAGAAGGAAAAGAAAACACAGGTCCACTTTAAATGCATAAATTTTTTCTGGGTGGAATAATTACAACACTGACCACAAGGGATGGCCTTCCTAAGTCATGTTCCCTAAATAAATAACTGAGAAAGCAGGGGTTGAAGGGCAGCTGGGGTTACCTGTGTCTCAGTTTCCTGTCTTCCACCATTTGGACTCACCCCACCCCCTACCCCAGTCTTGCTTCTCACAGAAGTATCCAGAAGGAATATAGGTGATGACAAGTGTTCAGGATATAAATGGGAAAGTTGAGCCTAATAAAATGCAGGCCAGGTGCAGTGGCTCACACCTGTCATCCCAGCACTTTGGGAGGCCGAGGCAGGTAGATCACCTGAGATCAGGAGTTCAAGACCAGCCTGGCCAACATGCTGAAACCCCGTCTCTACTAAAAACATAAAAAATTAGCCGGGTGTGGTGGCGTGATCTCGGCTCACCGCAACCTCCACCTCCAGGGTTCAAGCAACTCTCCTGCCTCAGCCTCCCGAGTAGCTGGGATTACAGGCACATACCAACACATCCAGCTAATTTTTTGTATTTTTAGTAGAGATGGGGTTTTGCCATGTTGGCCAGGCTGGTCTTGATCTCCTTACCTCGTGATCCACCCCCCAAAGTCCTGGGATTACAGGCGTGAGCCACTGCGCCCAGCCAAACTGTGCCTGTATTACAAACATGTGATCTAAACACCAGTGAGGTAAAATGCCCAAGATAATGCAACCACTGGCCGGGTGCTTTGTGTGAGCAATAAAGCTGTTTATTCACTTGGGTGCAAGGGGCTGAGCCCGAACAGATGTTCAGCAAAGGGAGATGGGGAAGTTGTGGCGTTATAGGAGCTGGGTAGGTAATGGAAAATTATAGCAAAAGGTGGTTCTCTATTGTTAGCACAGGAGGGGATTGTAAGGTGCATGGTGAATGAGAAGGGAAGGGATAGTATAAAATTATTAATAAATTATGCTAGACGCCAAGGCTCATGCTTGTAATCCCAGCACTTTGGGAGGCTGAAGCAGGCTGATCACTTTCATGCGTGTCCGTGTGAAGAGACCACCAAACAGGCTTTGTGTGAACAATAAAGTTTTTAATCACCTGGGTGCAGGCGGGCTCAGTCCGAAAAGAGAGTCAGCGAAGGGAGATAAGGGTGGGGCCATTTCATAGGATTTGGGTAGATAAAGGAAAATTACAGTCAAAGGGGTTGTTCTCTGGCGGGCAGAGTGAGGGGTCACAAGGTGCTCAGTAGGGGAGCTTTTGAGCCAGGATGAGCCAGGAGAAGGAACTTCACAAGACAATGTCATCAGTTAAGGCAGGAACAGGCCATTTTCACTTCTTTCGTGGTGGAATGTCATCAGTTAAGGCAGGAACCAGCCATCTGGATGTGTACGTGCAGGTCACAGGGGATATGATGGCTTAGCTTGGGCTCAGAGGCCTGACAATCACAAGGTCAGGAGATCGAGACCAGCCTGGCCAACATAGTGAAACCCAATCTCCACTAAACATACAAAAATTAGCCGGGCATGGTGGTGGGCACCTGTATTCCCAGCTGCTGGAGAGGTTGAGACAGAAGAATCACTTGAACCTGGGTGGCGGAGGTTGCAGTGAGCTGAGATTGCCCTATTGCACCCTATCCTCGGTGAAAGAGCAAAACTCCGTCAAAAAAAAAAAGAAAGAAGGGAGGGAGGAAGGAAGGAAAGAAGGAAGGGAGGGAAGAAACAGAGAGAGAAAGGAAGGAAGGAAAGAAAAAAGGGAGGGAAGAAAGGAAGGAAGGAAAGAGAGAGAGAGAAAGAAAGAAAGGTGCAACCACCATTGGATAAACAAAATGTGGTACATTAGAGGCCGGGCGCGGTGGCTCACACGTGTAATCCCAGCACTTTGGGAGGCTGAGATGGGTGGATCACAAGGTCAGGAGATCGAGACCATCCTGGCTAATACGAGACCAGCCTGGCTAACATGGTGAAACCCCATCTCTACTAATAATACAAAAAATCAGCCAGGCATGGTGGCGGGCGCCTGTAGTCCCAGCTACTCGGGAGGCTGAGGCAGGAGAATGGCGTGAACCTGGAAGGTGGAGCTTGCAGTGACCCGAGATCATGCCACTGCACTCCAGTCTGGGCAACAGAGTGCCAAAAAAAAAAAAGAAAAAGAAAACATGGTACATTAGGCTGGGAATGGTGGCACGTGCCTGTAGTCCCACGTACTTGGGAGGCTGAGGCAGGAGGATCTCTCGAACCCGGGAGGTGGAGGTTGCAGTGAGCCGAGATTGCACCATTGCACACCAGCCTGGGTGAAAGAGCAAAACTCCATCAAAAAAAAAAAAAAAAAGAAGGGAGGGCGGAAGGAAGGAATGAAGGAAGGAATGAAGGAAGGTAGGAAGGAAGGAAAAGAAAGAAAGAAGAAAGAAAGAAAGAAAGAAAGAAAGGTGCAACCACCATTGGATAAACAAAATGTGGTACATTAGAGGCCGGGCGCGGTGGCTCACACCTGTAATCCCAGCACTTTGGGAGGCTGAGATGGGTGGATCACGAGGTCAGGAGATCGAGACCATCCTGGCTAACATGGTGAAACCCCATCTCTACTAAAAATACAAAAATTAGCCGGGCATGGTGGTGGGCACCTGTAATCCCAGCTACTCAGGAGGCTGAGGCAGGAGAATCTCTTGAACCCGCGAGGTGGAGGTTGCAGTGAGCCAAGATCGCACCACTGCACTCCAGTCTGGGCAAGAGAGTGCCAAAAAAAAAAAAGAAAGAAGGAAGGAAGGAAGGAAAGAGAGAGAAAGAAAGAAAGGTGCAACCACCATTGGATAAACAAAATGTGGTACATTAGAGGCTGGGCGCGGTGGGCTCACACCTGTAATCTCAGCACTTTGGGAGCCCGAGGAGGGCGGATCACCTGAGGTCAGGAGATCGAGACCAGCCTGGCCAACATAGTGAAACCCAATCTCCACTAAACATACAAAAATTAGCCGGGCATGGTGGTGGGCACCTGTATTCCCAGCTGCTGGGGAGGTTGAGACAGAAGAATCACTTGAACCCGGGAGGCAGAGGTTGCAGTGAGCTGAGATTGCCCTATTGCACCCTATCCTCGGTGAAAGAGCAAAACTCCGTCAAAAAAAAAAAGAAAGAAGGGAGGGAGGAAGGAAGGAAGGAAAGAAGGAAAGAAAGAAGCAAGGGAGGGAAGAAACAAAGAGAGAGAGAAAGGAAGGAAGGAAAGAAAAAGAAGGAAGGGAGGGAAGAAAGAAGGAAGGAAGGAAGGAAAGAGAGAGAAAGAAAGAAAGAAAGATGCAACCACCATTGGATAAAGAAAATGTAGTACATTAGAGGCTGGGCGCGGTGGCTCACACGTGTAATCCCAGCACTTTGGGAGGCCGAGATGGGTGGATCACGAGGTCAGGAGATCGAGATCATCCTGGCTAACACAAGACCAGCCTGGCTAACATGGTGAAACCCTGTCTCTACTAATAATACAAAAAATCAGCCGCCTGTAGTCCCAGCTACTCGGGAGGCCGAGGCAGGAGAATGGCGTGAACCTGGAAAGTGGAGCTTGCAGTGAGCCGAGATCATGCCACTGCACTCCAGTCTGGGCAACAGAGCGCCAAAAAAAAAAAGAAAAAAGAAAACGTGGTACATTAGGCTGGGAATGGTGGCACGTGCCTGTAGTCCCACGTACTTGGGAGGCTGAGGCAGGAGGACCTCTCGAACCTGGGAGGTGGAGGTTGCAGTGAGCCAAGATCGCACCATTGCACTCCAGCCTGGGTGAAAGAGCAAAACTCCATCAAAAAAAAAAGAAAGAAGGACGGAAGGGAGGGCGGGAGGGGGAGAGTGAGAGAGAGAGAGAAAGAGACAGCAAGAAGGAAAGAAAGCAGAAAGAAAGAAAGAAAGAGAAAAATGCAACCACCACTGCATAAAGAAAATGTGGTACATTAGGCTGGGAATGGTGGCGTGCATCTGTAGTCCCACCTACTCGGGAGGCTGAGGCAGGAGAATCTCTTGAACCTGGGAGGTGGAGGTTGCAGTGAGCCAAGATCGCACCACTGAACTCCAGCCTGGGTGACAGAGTGAGATACTGTCAAAAAAAAAAAAAAAAAGTGGTACATCTGACACTAAGAT
Source organism: Hylobates pileatus (assembly GCA_021498465.1). Classification (NCBI taxonomy): domain Eukaryota; kingdom Metazoa; phylum Chordata; class Mammalia; order Primates; family Hylobatidae; genus Hylobates; species Hylobates pileatus. Next base: position 87,263 of record JAKFGR010000035.1, read on the forward strand.
CTGATTTTTTTATCTTGCCCAAGTTCCTGTGTAAGGGATCTGGGGAGTCATGCCTTACAAACCATAAATTTTCATTCAGTGGGTTTTATTTATTGCTATATATCATGACTTACTTTCCACTCAGACTCTGGCATAACATTATGTGACAAGGAAGTCAAAATATTTTACCCCCAAACATGTTCCTTTCCTGTATTTTGAAATGGCCTTGCAAAGCCATCCTTTGTGGGGGGAAATGGGCATCTGTAAACAATCTGTATTGACGTAGTTAGATCTTTTTCTTTGAGACCCTCTCGATCCTGAAGACATTAACGGAAGGTCTAGCAGCTTTTGAAGATCCGAATAGGAAACATTTGTCTTCTATTGTCTCTAACGGCAGCCACCTTAGGATTTCAAAAGAACCTTGGTCTTGATCTGAATTCACAATCTTTTATCTTTTTTTTTTTTTTTTTATGAGACAGTGTTTCACTCTTCTTGCCCAGGCTGGAGTGCAGTGGCACGATCTCGGCTCACCGAAACCTCCGCCTCCTGGGTTCAAGCGATTCTCCTGCCTCAGCCTCCCTAGTGGCTGGAATGACAGGCGCCTGCCACCGCACCTGGCTAATTGTTGCATTTTTAGTAGAGATGGGGTTTCACCATGTTGGCCAGGCTGGTCTCAAACTCCCGACTGCAGGTGATCCACCCACCTCGGCCTCCTACAGTGCTGGGATTACAGGCGTGAGCAACCGAGTCTGGCCACAATCTTCTATCTCAACACATCCTTTCTATCAGTCCCAGGTCTAACACAAACTCAAGCAATTGTCAACCAGAAAATGTTTAAATTTACCTGCAGCCTGGAAACCCCAGCCCAACCCCACCAACTTTGACTTCTCTCGCCTTTCTGGACCAAACCCATGTATTTCTTTTTGTTTGGTTTGGTGTGGTTGGGTTTTAGTTTTTGGTTTTTTTTTTTTGAGACGGAGTCTCACCCTGTCACCCAGGCTGGAGTGCAGTGACACAATCGTGGCTCACCGCAACTTCCACCTCCCGGGTTCAAGCAATTCTTCTGCCTCAGCCTCCCAAGTAGCCGGAACCACAGGCACCTGCCACCATGCCCGGCTAATTTTGTATTTTTAGTAGAGGTGGGGTTTCACCATGTAGGCCAGGCTGGTCTCAAACTCCCGACCGCAGGTGATCTGCCCACCTCGGCCTCCTACAGTGCTGGGATTACAGGCGTGAGCAACTGAGTCTGGCCACAATCTTCTATCTCAACATATCCTTTCTATCAGTCCCAGGCCTAAGACAAACTCAAGCAATTGTCAACCAGAAAATGTTTAAATTTACCTGCAGCCTGGAAACCCCAGCCCAACCCCACCAACTTTGACTTCTCTCGCCTTTCTGGACCAAACCCATGTATTTCTTTTTGTTTGGTTTGGTTTGGTTTGGTTTTAGTTTTTGGTTTTTTTTTTTTGAGACGGAGTCTCACCCTGTCACCCAGGCTGGAGTGCAGTGACACAATCGTGGCTCACCGCAACTTCCACCTCCCGGGTTCAAGCAATTCTTCTGCCTCAGCCTCCCAAGTAGCCGGAACCACAGGCACCTGCCACCATGCCCGGCTAATTTTGTATTTTTGGTAGAGACAGGGTTTCACCATGTTGGCCAGGCTGGTCTAAAACTCCTCGCCTCAAGTGATCCGTCTGCCTCGGCCTCCCAAAATGCTAGGATTACAGGTGTGAGCCACTGCGCCCAGCCAATCTGTGCCTGTATTACAAACGTGTGATCTAAACACCAGCGAGGTAAAATGCCCAAGATAATGCAACCACTGGCCGGGTGCTTTGTGTGAGCAATAAAACTGTTTATTCACTTGGGTGCAAGGGGCTGAGCCCGAAAAGATGGTCAGCAAAGGGAGATGGGGAAGTTGTGGCTTTATAGGAGCTGGGTAGGTAATGGAAAATTACAGCAAAAGGTGGTTTTCTATTGTTAGCACAGGAGGGGATTGTAAGGTGCATGGTGAATGAGAAGGGAAGGGATAGTATAAAATTATTAATAAATTACGCTAGATGCCAAGGCTCATGCCTGTAATCCCAGCACTTTGGGAGGCTGAAGCAGGCTGATCACTTTCATGCGTGTCCGTGTGAAGAGACCACCAAACAGGCTTTGTGTGAGCAATAAAGCTTTTAATCACCTGGGTGCAGGTGGGCTCAGTCCGAAAAGAGAGTCAGCGAAGGGAGATAAGGGTGGGGCCGTATTATAGGATTTGGGTAGATAAAGGAAAATTACAGTCAAAGGGGGTTGTTCTCTGGCGGGCAGAGTGAGGGGTCACAAGGTGCTCAGTAGGGGAGCTTTTGAGCCAGGATGAGCCAGGAGAAGGAATTTCACAAGACAATATCATCAGTTAAGGCAGGAACAGGCCATTTTCACTTCTTTTGTGGTGGAATGTCATCATGTCATCAGTTAAGGTAGGAACCAGCCATCTGGATGTGTACGTGCAGGTCACAGGGGATATGATGGCTTAGCTTGGGCTCAGAGGCCTGACAATCACGAGGTCAGGAGATCGAGACCAGCCTGGCCAACATAGTGAAACCCAATCTCCACTAAAAATACAAAAATTAGCCGGGCATGGTGGTGCAAGCCTGCAATCCCAGCTATCTGGGAGGCTGAGACAGGAGAATCGCTTGAACCCAGAGGCAGAGGTTGCAGTGAGCTGAGATCATACCACTGCCCTCCAGCCTGGGCAACAAGAGCAAAACTCTGTCAAAAAAAAAAAAAAATGTAGGGTGGGAGGAAGGAAGGAAAGAAGGAAGGGAGGGAAGAAACAGAGAGAGAAAGGAAGGAAGGAAAGAAAAAAGGGAGGGAAGAAAGGAAGGAAGGAAAGAGAGAGAGAGAAAGAAAGAAAGGTGCAACCACCATTGGATAAACAAAATGTGGTACATTAGAGGCCGGGCGCGGTGGCTCACACGTGTAATGCCAGCACTTTGGGAGGCCGAGGCGGGCGGATCAGCTGAGGTCGGGAGTTTGAGACCAGCTTGGTCAACACGGTGAAACCCCGTCTCTACTAAAAATAGAAAAAATTAGCTAAGGGTAGTGGCAGGCCCCTGTAGTCCCAGTTACTCAGGAGGCTGAGGCAGGAGAATGGGGTGAACCCGGAAGGTGGAGCTTGCAGTGAGCCGAGATCGCACCTCTGCACTCCAGACTTGGTGACAGAGCAAGACTCTGTCTCAGAACAAAACAATAAAAAAATTAACCAGGCATGGTGGCACGTGCCTGTAGTCCCACGTACTTGGGAGGCTGAGGCAGGAGGATCTCTCGAACCCGGGAGGTGGAGGTTGCAGTGAGCCGAGATTGCACCATTGCACACCAGCCTGGGTGAAAGAGCAAAACTCCATCAAAAAAAAAAAGAAAGAAAGAAGGAAGGAAGGGAGGGAGGGAGGGGGAGAGAGAGAGAGAAAGAGACAGAAAGAAGGAAAGAAAGAAGAAAGAAAAGAAAGAAAGAAAGAAAGAGAAAAATGCAACCACCACTGGATAAAGAAAATGTGGTACATTAGGCTGGGAATGGTGGCGTGCATCTGTAGTCCCACCTACTTGGGAGGCTGAGGCAGGAGAATCTTTTGAACCTGGGAGGTGGAGGTTGCAGTGAGCCAAGATCGCATCACTGCACTCCAGCCTGGGTGACAGAGTGAGATACTGTCAAAAAAAAAAAAAAAAAAAAAAAGTGGTACATCTGAGACTAAGATCTGATTTTTTTATCTTGCCCAAGTTCCTGTGTAAGGGATCTGGGGATTCATGCCTTACAAACCATACATTTTCATTCAGTGGGTTTTATTTATTGCTATATATCATGACTTACTTTCCACTCAGACTCTGGCATAACATTATGTGACAAGGAAGTCAAAATATTTTACCCCCAAACATGTTCCTTTCCTGTATTTTGAAATGGCCTTGCAAAGCCATCCTTTGTGGGGGGAAATGGGCATCTGTAAACAATCTGTATTGACGTAGTTAGATCTTTTTCTTTGAGACCCTCTCGATCCTGAAGACATTAACGGAAGGTCTAGCAGCTTTTGAAGATCCGAATAGGAAACATTTGTCTTCTATTGTCTCTAACGGCAGCCACCTTAGGATTTCAAAAGAACCTTGGTCTTGATCTGAATTCACAATCTTTTATCTTTTTTTTTTTTCTTCTTCTTTTTGACAGAGTGTCATTCTGTCGCCAGGCTGGAGTGCAGTGGCACGATCTCGGCTCACGGCAAGCACCGCCTCCCTGGTTCACCCCATTCTCCTGCCTCAGCCTCGGGAGTAGCTGGGACCACAGGTGCCCGCCACCACGCCCAGCTAATATTTGTATTTTCAGTAGAGATTGGGTTTCACTGTGTTAGCCAGGATGGTCTCGATCTCCTGACCTCGTGATCCGCCCCTCGGCCTCCTACAGTGCTGGGATTACAGGCGTGAGCAACCGAGTCTGGCCACAATCTTCTATCTCAACACATCCTTTCTATCAGTCCCACGTCTAACACATACTCAAGCAAGTGTCAACCAGAAAATGTTTAAATTTACCTGCAGCCTGGAAACCCCAGCCCAACCCCACCAACTTTGACTTCTCTCGCCTTTCTGGACCAAACCCATGTATTTCTTTTTGTTTGGTTTGGTTTTAGTTTGGTGTTTTTTTTGTTTTTTTGTTGTTTTTGACGGAGTCTCACCCTGTCACCCAGGCTGGATTGCAGTGGTATGATCTCCGCCCACTGCAAGCTCTGCCTCCCGGGTTCACACCATTCTCCTGCCTCAGCCTCTGGAGTAGCTGGGACTACAGGCGCCCGCCACCACGCCCAGCTAATTTTTTGTATTTTCAGTAGAGATTGGGTTTCACTGTGTTAGCCAGGATGGTCTTGATCTCCTGACCTCGTGATCCGCCTGCCTCGGCCTCCCAAAGTGTTGGGATTACAGGTTTGAGCCACTGCGCCCAGCCATATTTTTCTTTAAGAAAATAGGTTAAACAATTTGTTAAAAATTTTCCATGTTATTTCATTTCTGTAACAGTTGATATCTGGCTGTCCTTTTACAATGCAGAGTAAGAACTTTCCCTACCGTGTTTGATAAATGTTGTCCTGGTTCCGTTGCCAAGAATGTGTTGTCCAAGTTGCCTGTTTAGTTTTTAAAGATGGAACTCAACCCTTTGCTTTTTTTTTTCTTCTTCTTTTTGACAGAGTGTCGTTCTGTCGCCAGGCTGGAGTGCAGTGGCGCGATCTCGGCTCACTGCAAACTACACCTCCCAGGTTCACGCCATTCTCATTCCTCAGCCTCCTGAGTAGCTGAGACTACAGGTGCCCGCCACCATGCCCTGCTAAATTTTTGGTTTTTTAGTAGAGATGGGGTTTCGCCATGTTGGCCAGGCTGGTCTTGATCTCCTTACCTCGTGATCCACCCCCAAAGTCCTGGGATTACAGGTGTGAGCCACTGCGCCCAGCCAATCTGTGCCTGTATTACAAACGTGTGATCTAAACACCAGCGAGGTAAAATGCCCAAGATAATGCAACCACTGGCCGGGTGCTTTGTGTGAGCAATAAAGCTTTTAATCACCTGGGTGCAGGTGGGCTCAGTCCGAAAAGAGAGTCAGCGAAGGGAGATACGGGTGGGGCCGTATTATAGGATTTGGGTAGATAAAGGAAAATTACAGTCAAAGGGGGTTGTTCTCTGGCGGGCAGAGTGAGGGGTCACAAGGTGCTCAGTAGGGGAGCTTTTGAGCCAGGATGAGCCAGGAGAAGGAATTTCACAAGACAATATCATCAGTTAAGGCAGGAACCAGCCATCTGGATGTGTGCGTGCAGGTCACAGGGGATATGATGGCTTAGCTTGGGCTCAGAGGCCTGACAATCACGAGGTCAGGAGATCGAGACCATCCTGGCTAACATAGTGAAACCCCATCTCTACTAAAAATACAAAAAATTAGCCAGCCGTGGTGGCAGGCACCTGTGGTCCCAGCTACTTGGGAGGCTGAGGCAGGAGAATGGCGTGAACCCAGGAGGCAGAGCTTGCAGTGAGCCGAGATCGCACCACTGCACTCCAGCCTGGGAGACAGAGCAAGACTCCGTCTAAAAAAAAAAAAAAAATACAAAAATTAGGCTTGGCGTGGTGGCACAGGCCTGTAATCCCAGCTACTCGGGAAGCTGAAGCAGGAGAATCACTTGAACCCAGGAGGTGGAGGTTGCAGTGAGCCAAGGTCACGCCACTGCACTCCAGCCTGGGTGACAGAGCGAGACTCCGCCTAAAAAAAAAAAAAAATACAAAAATTAGGCTGGGTGTGGTGGCTCACGCCTGTCATCCCAGCACTTTGGGAGGCTGAGGCAGGCAGATCACCTGAGGTCAGGAGTTTGAGACCAGGCTGACCAACATGGCAAAAACCTGTGTCTATTAAAAATAAATTAGGCCGGGTGCAGTGGCTCACACCTGTAATCCCAGCACTTTGGGAGGCCAAGGTGGGTGTATCACGAGGTCAGGAGATCGAGACCATCCTGGCTAACATAGTGAAACCCCATCTCTACTAAAAATACAAAAAATTAGCCAGCCGTGGTGGCAGGCACCTGTGGTCCCAGCTACTTGGGAGGCTGAGGCAGGAGAATGGCGTGAACCCAGGAGGCAGAGCTTGCAGTGAGCCGAGATCGCACCACTGCACTCCAGCCTGGGAGACAGAGCAAGACTCCGTCTAAAAAAAAAAAAAAAATACAAAAATTAGGCTTGGCGTGGTGGTTCATGCCTGTAATCCCAGCTACTCAGGAGGCTGAGGCAGGAGAATCACTTGAACCCAGGAGGCGTAGGTTGCAATGAGATGAGATCACACTATTGCACTCCAGCCTGGGCGTCAAGAGTGAAATTCCTTCTAAAAAACATACATACATATATATTTTACAGAGTCTAACTCTTTTTTCCTTTTTTGAGATGGAGTTTTGCTCTTGTTGCCCAGGCTGGAGTGCAACAGTGAGATCTTGGCTCATTGCAACCTCTGCTTCCTAGGTTCAAGTAATTCTGCCTCAGCCTCCCAAGTAGCTGGGATTACTGGTGCACGCCACCATACCCGGCTAATTTTCTTTCTTTCTTTATCTATCTATCCAAGACAGAGTCTTGCTCTGTCACCCAGGCTGGAAAGCAATGGACCTATCTCACCTCACTGCAACCTCCACCTCCCGGGTTCAAGGGATTCTCCTGCCTCACCTTCCCCAGTAGCTGGGATTACAGGCGCCCGCCACCACACCCGGTGAATTATTTGTATTTTTAATAGAGGTGGGGTTTCGCAGTGTGGGGCAGGCCGGTCTCGAACTCCTGACCTCAAGTGAGCCACCCACCTCGGCTTCCCAAAGTGCTGGGATGACAGGCGTGAGCCACCACGCCCAGCCTAATTTTTGTATTTTTAATGGAGACAGATTTTTGCCATGTTGTCCAATCTGGTCTCAAACTCCTGACCTCAGGTGATCCATCCGCCTTGGCCTCCTAGAGTGCTGGAGTCTCACTCTATTGCCCAGGCTGGAGTGCAGTGGCACGATCTCGGCTCACCGAAACCTCCGCCTCCTGGGTTCAAGCGATTCTCCTGCCTCAGCCTCCCTAGTGGCTGGAATGACAGGCGCCTGCCACCGCACCTGGCTAATTGTTGCATTTTTAGTAGAGATGGGGTTTCACCATGTTGGCCAGGCTGGTCTCAAACTCCCGACTGCAGGTGATCCACCCACCTCGGCCTCCTACAGTGCTGGGATTACAGGCGTGAGCAACCGAGTCTGGCCACAATCTTCTATCTCAACACATCCTTTCTATCAGTCCCAGGTCTAACACAAACTCAAGCAATTGTCAACCAGAAAATGTTTAAATTTACCTGCAGCCTGGAAACCCCAGCCCAACCCCACCAACTTTGACTTCTCTCGCCTTTCTGGACCAAACCCATGTATTTCTTTTTGTTTGGTTTGGTTTTAGTTTTTGGTGTTTTTTTTTTGTTTTTTTTTGTTGTTTTTTTTGACGGAGTCTCACCCTGTCTCCCAGGCCGGAGTGCAGTGACACAATCGTGGCTCACCACAACGTCCAACTCCCGGGTTCAAGCAATTATTCTGCCTCAGCCTCCCAAGTAGCCGGAACCACAGGCACCTGCCACCATGCCCGGCTAATTTTGTATTTTTGGTAGAGACAGGGTTTCACCATGTTGGCCAGGCTGGTCTAAAACTCTGACCTCAAGTGATCCGTCTACCTCGGCCTCCCAAAATGCTAGGATTACAGGCGTGAGCCACTGCGCCCAGCCATATTTTTTCTTTAAGAAAATAGGTTAAACAATTTGTTAAAAATTTTCCATGTTATTTCATTTCTGTAACAGTTGATATCTGGCTGTCCTTTTTACAATGCAGAGTAAGAACTTTCCCTACCGTGTTTGATAAATGTTGTCCTGGTTCCGTTGCCAAGAATGTGTTGTCCAAGTTGCCTGTTTAGTTTTTAAAGATGGAACTCAACCCTTTGCTTTTTTTTTCTTCTTCTTCTTTTTGACAGAGTGTCGTTCTGTCGCCAGGCTGGAGTGCAGTGGCACGATCTCAGCTCACCAAACCTCCGCCTCCTGGGTTCAAGCGATTCTCCTGCCTCAGCCTCTGGAGTAGCTGGGACCACAGGTGCCCGCCACCACGCCCAGCTAATATTTGTGCTTTTAGTAGAGACGGGGTTTCACCATGTTAGCCAGGATGGTCTCGATCTCCTGACCTCGTGATCCGCCCCCCTCGGCCTCCCAAAGTGCTGGGATTACAGGCATGAGCCACTGCGCCTGGCCACCTTTGCTTGGTGTTAAGTATGTATGGAACCTTATGATAGGACATAGTCGTAGTGGTGGTCAGACGTGGAAATGATGGGGAGACAAAAACATACATGTGAAATAAAACTCAGTATTTTAATAAAGTAGCACAGTTTCTATTGAAAAAATAAAAAATAAATAAAAATACAAAAATTAGCCAGGCATGACGGTGGGTGGTGGTATTACATGCGTGAGCCACCGCGCCCGGCCTTATCCCCGCCTTTCTACACTGAACCAATGTTCATCTTACCCATACTGATAGATGTTTCACAACTCCCTAAAATGTATGAGAGCAAGCTGCGCCCGTACCACCCTCGGCACATGTCATCAGGACCTTCTGAGCCTGCGTCACAGGGACGAATCTTCATGTCCTCAACCTTGGCAAAATAAACTTTCTAAATTAACTGAGATCTGCAGCCGGGCATGGGGGCTCACGCCTGTAATCCCAGCACTTTGGGAGGCCGAGGCGGGTTGATCACCTGAGGTCAGGAGTTCGAGACCAGCTTGGTCAACATGGTGAAACCCATCTCTACTAAATATCCAAAAATTAGCCCGGCATGGTGGTGGGCACCTGTATTCCCAGCTACTGGGAGGCTGAGGCAGGAGAATCTCTTGAACCCGGGAGGCAGAGGTTGCAGTGAGCTGAGATCATACCACTGCCCTCCAGCCTGGGTAACAGAGTTAGACTCTGCCTCAAAACAAAACAATAAAAAAAATTAACCAGGCATGGTGGCAGGTGCCTGTAATCCTAGCTACTTTGGAAGCTGAGGCAGGAGAATTGCTTGAACCCAGGAGGTTGAGGTTGCAGTGAGCCGAGATCGCGCCACTGTACTCCAGTCTGGGTGACAAGAGTAAAACTCCATCTCAAAAAATAAAATAGGCCAGGTACGGTGGCTCACGCCTGTCATCCCAGCACTTAGCGAGGCCGAGATGGGCATATCATCTGAGGTCGGGAGTTAGAGAGCAGCCTGACCAACATGGTGAAACCCCGTCTCTACTAAAAATACAAAAATTAGCTGGGCGTGGTGGTGCGCACCTGTAGTCCTAGCTACTTGGGAGGTAGAGGCAGGAGAATTGCTTGAACCTGGAGGTGGAGGTTGCAGTGAGCTGAGATCACGCCATTGCACTCCAGCCTGGGTGACAGAGTGAGATACTGTCAAAAAAAAAAAAAAAAAAAAGAAAAAGAAAACATGGTACATTAGGCTGGGAATGGTGGCACGTGCCTGTAGTCCCACGTACTTGGGAGGCTGAGGCAGGAGGATCTCTCGAACCCGGGAGGTGGAGGTTGCAGTGAGCCGAGATTGCACCATTGCACACCAGCCTGGGTGACGGACTGCAACTCTGTCAAAAAAAAAAAAAAAAAGAAAACATGGTACATTAGGCTGGGAATGGTGGCGTGCATCTGTAGTCCCACCTACTTGGGAGGCTGAGGCAGGAGGATCTCTCGAACCCGGGAGGTGGAGGTTGCAGTGAGCCGAGATTGCACCATTGCACACCAGCCTGGGTGAAAGAGCAAAACTCCGTCAAAAAAAAAAAGAAAGAAGGGAGGGAGGAAGGAAGGAAGGAAAGAAGGAAAGAAAGAAGCAAGGGAGGGAAGAAACAAAGAGAGAGAGAAAGGAAGGAAGGAAAGAAAAAGAAGGAAGGGAGGGAAGAAAGAAGGAAGGAAGGAAGGAAAGAGAGAGAAAGAAAGAAAGAAAGATGCAACCACCATTGGATAAAGAAAATGTAGTACATTAGAGGCTGGGCGCGGTGGCTCACACGTGTAATCCCAGCACTTTGGGAGGCCGAGATGGGTGGATCACGAGGTCAGGAGATCGAGATCATCCTGGCTAACACAAGACCAGCCTGGCTAACATGGTGAAACCCTGTCTCTACTAATAATACAAAAAATCAGCCGCCTGTAGTCCCAGCTACTCGGGAGGCCGAGGCAGGAGAATGGCGTGAACCTGGAAAGTGGAGCTTGCAGTGAGCCGAGATCATGCCACTGCACTCCAGTCTGGGCAACAGAGCGCCAAAAAAAAAAAGAAAAAAGAAAACGTGGTACATTAGGCTGGGAATGGTGGCACGTGCCTGTAGTCCCACGTACTTGGGAGGCTGAGGCAGGAGGACCTCTCGAACCTGGGAGGTGGAGGTTGCAGTGAGCCAAGATCGCACCATTGCACTCCAGCCTGGGTGAAAGAGCAAAACTCCATCAAAAAAAAAAGAAAGAAGGAAGGAAGGGAGGGAGGGAGGGGGAGAGAGAGAGAGAGAGAGAAAGAGACAGAAAGAAGGAAAGAAAGAAGAAAGAAAAGAAAGAAAGAAAGAGAAAAATGCAACCACCACTGCATAAAGAAAATGTGGTACATTAGGCTGGGAATGGTGGCGTGCATCTGTAGTCCCACCTACTCGGGAGGCTGAGGCAGGAGAATCTCTTGAACCTGGGAGGTGGAGGTTGCAGTGAGCCAAGATCGCACCACTGAACTCCAGCCTGGGTGACAGAGTGAGTCATGCCTTACAAACCATAAATTTTCATTCAGTGGGTTTTATTTATTGCTATATATCATGACTTACTTTCCAGTCAGACTCTGGCATAACATTATGTGACGAAGAAGGAAGTCAAAATATTTTACCCCCAAACATGTTCGTTTGCTGTATTTTGAAATGGCCTCGCAAAGCCATCCTTTGTGGGGGGAAATGGGCATCTGTAAACAATCTGTATTGACGTAGTTAGATCTTTTTCTTTGAGACTCTCTCGATCCTGAAGACATTAATGGAGGGTCTAGCAGCTTTTGAAGATCCGAATATGAAACATTTGTCTTCTATTGTCTCTAAGGGCAGCCACCTTAGGATTTCAAAAGGACCTTGATCTTGATCTGAATTCACAATCTTTTATCTTTTTTTTTTTTTTTTTCTGAGACAGAGTTTCACTCTTCTTGCCCAGGCTGGAGTGCAGTGGCATGATCTCGGCTCACCGAAACCTCCGCCTCCTGGGTTCAAGCGATTCTCCTGCCTCAGCCTCCCTAGTAGCTGGAATGACAGGCACCTGCCACCACACCTGGCTAATTGTTGTATTTTTAGTAGAGGTGGGGTTTCACCATGTAGGCCAGGCTGGTCTCAAACTCCCGACCGCAGGTGATCTGCCCACCTCGGCCTCCTACAGTGCTGGGATTACAGGCGTGAGCAACTGAGTCTGGCCACAATCTTCTATCTCAACATATCCTTTCTATCAGTCCCAGGCCTAAGACAAACTCAAGCAATTGTCAACCAGAAAATGTTTAAATTTACCTGCAGCCTGGAAACCCCAGCCCAACCCCACCAACTTTGACTTCTCTCGCCTTTCTGGACCAAACCCATGTATTTCTTTTTGTTTGGTTTGGTTTGGTTTGGTTTTAGTTTTTGGTTTTTTTTTTTTGAGACGGAGTCTCACCCTGTCACCCAGGCTGGAGTGCAGTGACACAATCGTGGCTCACCGCAACTTCCACCTCCCGGGTTCAAGCAATTCTTCTGCCTCAGCCTCCCAAGTAGCCGGAACCACAGGCACCTGCCACCATGCCCGGCTAATTTTGTATTTTTGGTAGAGACAGGGTTTCACCATGTTGGCCAGGCTGGTCTAAAACTCCTCGCCTCAAGTGATCCGTCTGCCTCGGCCTCCCAAAATGCTAGGATTACAGGCGTGAGCCACCGCGCCGGGCCATATTTTTTCTTTAAGAAAATAGGTTAAACAATTTGTTAAAAATTTTCCATGTTATTTCATTTCTGTAACAGTTGATATCTGGCTGTCCTTTTTACAATGCAGAGTAAGAACTTTCCCTACCGTGTTTGATAAATGTCGTCCTGGTTCCGTTGCCAAGAATGTGTTGTCCAAGTTGCCTGTTTAGTTTTTAAAGATGGAACTCCACCCTTTGCTTTTTTTTTTTTTTTCTCTTCTTTTTGACGGAGTGTCATTCTGTCGCCAGGCTGGAGTGCAGTGGCACGATCTCGGCTCACTGCAAGCACCGCCTCCCAGGTTCACACCATTCTCCTGCCTCAGCCTCTGGAGTAGCTGGGACCACAGGTGCCCGCCACCACGCCCAGCTAATATTTGTGCTTTTAGTAGAGATGGGGTTTCACCGTGTTAGCCAGGATGGTCTCGATCTCCTGACCTCGTGATCCGCCCCCCTCGGACTCCCAAAGTGCTGGGATTACAGGCATGAGCCACTGCTCCTGGCCACCTTTGCTTGGTGTTAAGTATGTATGGAACCTTATGATAAGACATAGTCGTAGCGGTGGTCAGACGTGGAAATGATGGGGAGACAAAAATATACATGTGAAATAAAACTCAGTATTTTAATAAAGTAGCACAGTTTCTATTGAAAAAATAAAAAATAAATAAAAATACAAAAATTAGCCAGGCATGACGGTGGGTGGTGGTATTACATGCGTGAGCCACCGCGCCCGGCCTTATCCCCGCCTTTCTACACTGAACCAATGTTCATCTTACCCATACTGATAGATGTTTCACAACTCCCTAAAATGTATGAGAGCAAGCTGCGCCCGTACCACCCTCGGCACATGTCATCAGGACCTTCTGAGCCTGCGTCACAGGGACGAATCTTCATGTCCTCAACCTTGGCAAAATAAACTTTCTAAATTAACTGAGATCTGCAGCCGGGCATGGGGGCTCACGCCTGTAATCCCAGCACTTTGGGAGGCCGAGGCGGGTTGATCACCTGAGGTCAGGAGTTCGAGACCAGCTTGGTCAACATGGTGAAACCCATCTCTACTAAAAATACAAAAATTAGCTGGGCATGGTGGTGCAAGCCTGCAATCCCAGCTATCTGGGAGGCTGAGACAGGAGAATCGCTTGAAGCCAGAGGCAGAGGTTGCAGTGAGCTGAGATCATACCACTGCCCTCCAGCCTGGGTAACAGAGTTAGACTCTGCCTCAAAACAAAACAATAAAAAAAATTAACCAGGCATGGTGGCAGGTGCCTGTAATCCCAACTGCTTGGGAGGCTGAGACAGGAGAATTGCTTGAACCCGGGAGGTTGAGGTTGCAGTGAGCCGAGATCGCACCACTGCATTCCAGCCTGGTGACAAGAGTAAAACTCCATCTCAAAAAATAAAATAGGCCAGGTAAGGTGGCTCACGCCTGTCATCCCAGCACTTAGCGAGGCCGAGATGGGCAGATCATCTGAGGTCAGGAGTTAGAGAGCAGCCTGACCAACCTGGAGAAACCCCGTCTCTACTAACAATACAAAAATTAGCTGGGTGTGGTGGTGGGCACCTGTATTCCCAGCTACTGGGGAGGCTGAGGCAGGAGAATTGCTTGAACCCTGGAGGTGGAGGTTGCGGTGAGCCAAGATCACGCCATTGCACTCCAGCCTGGGCGACAGAGCGAGACTCTGTCTCAAAAAAATAAAATAATAAAATAAATAAAATAAAGGCCGGGCACGGTGGCTCACGCCTGTAATCCCAGCACTTTGGGAGGCCGAGGTGGGTGGATCATGAGGTCAGGAGATCGAGACCATCCTGGCTAACATAGTGAAACCCCGTCTCTACAAAAATACAAAAAATTAGCCGGGCGTGGTGGCGGGCGCCTGTAGTCCCAGCTACTTGGGAGGCTGAGGCAGGAGAATGGCATGAACCTGGGAGGCAGAGCTTGCAGTGAGCCAAGGTCACGCCACTGCACTCCAGCCTGGGTGACAGAGCGAGACTCCGCCTAAAAAAAAAAAAAAATACAAAAATTAGGCTGGGTGTGGTGGCTCACGCCTGTCATCCCAGCACTTTGGGAGGCTGAGGCAGGCAGATCACCTGAGGTCAGGAGTTTGAGACCAGGCTGACCAACATGGCAAAAACCTGTGTCTATTAAAAATACAAAAAATTAGGCTGGGTGTGGTGGCTCACACCTGTAATCCCAGCACTTTGGGAGGCCAAGGTGGGTGTATCACGAGGTCAGGAGATCGAGACCATCCTGGCTAACATAGTGAAACCCCATCTCTACTAAAAATACAAAAAATTAGCCAGCCGTGGTGGCAGGCACCTGTGGTCCCAGCTACTTGGGAGGCTGAGGCAGGAGAATGGCGTGAACCCAGGAGGCAGAGCTTGCAGTGAGCCGAGATCGCACCACTGCACTCCAGCCTGGGAGACAGAGTGAGATACTGTCTAAAAAAAAAAAAAAAATACAAAAATTAGGCTTGGCGTGGTGGTTCATGCCTGTAATCCCAGCACTTTGGGAGGCTGAGGCAGGAGAATCGCTTGAACCCTGGAGTTGGAGGTTGCAGTGAGCTGAGATCATGCCACTGCCCTCCAGCCTGGGTAACAGAGTTAGACTCTGCCTCAAAACAAAACAATACAAAAATTAGTCAGGCATGGTGGTAGGCACCTGTAATCCCAGCTACTCGGGAGTCTGAGGCAGGAGAATCATTTGAACCCTGGAGGTGGAGGTTGCAGTGAGCTGAGATCACGCCACTGCACTCCAGCCTGGATGACAGAGCAAGACTCAGTCTCAACAAAACAATAAATAAATTAGCCAGGCATGGTGGCAGGTGCCTGTAATCCCAGCTACTTGGGAAGCTGAGACAGAAGAATTCCTTGAACCTGGAAGGTGGAGGTTGCAGTGAGCTGAGATCATGCCACTGCCCTCCAGCCTGGGTGACAGAGTTAGACTCTGCCTCAAAACAAAACAATAAAAAAATTAGCCAGGCATGGTGGCAGGTGCCTGTAATCCCAGCTACTTGGGAGGCTGAGGCAGGAGAATTGCTTGAACCTGGGAGGTGGAGGTTGCAGTGAGCCGAGATCATGCCACTTCACTCCAGCCTGGGTAATTTTGTATTTTTGGTAGAGACAGGGTTTCACCATGTTGGCCAGGCTGGTCTAAAACTCTGACCTCAAGTGATCCGTCTACCTCGGCCTCCCAAAATGCTAGGATTACAGGCGTGAGCCACTGCGCCCAGCCATATTTTTTCTTTAAGAAAATAGGTTAAACAATTTGTTAAAAATTTTCCATGTTATTTCATTTCTGTAACAGTTGATATCTGGCTGTCCTTTTTACAATGCAGAGTAAGAACTTTCCCTACCGTGTTTGATAAATGTTGTCCTGGTTCCGTTGCCAAGAATGTGTTGTCCAAGTTGCCTGTTTAGTTTTTAAAGATGGAACTCAACCCTTTGCTTTTTTTTTCTTCTTCTTCTTTTTGACAGAGTGTCGTTCTGTCGCCAGGCTGGAGTGCAGTGGCACGATCTCAGCTCACTGCAAGCCCCGCCTCCCGGGTTCACACCATTCTCCTGCCTCAGCCTCTGGAGTAGCTGGGACCACAGGTGCCCGCCACCACGCCCAGCTAATATTTGTGCTTTTAGTAGAGATGGGGTTTCACCGTGTTAGCCAGGATGGTCTCGATCTCCTGACCTCGTGATCCGCCCCCCTCGGACTCCCAAAGTGCTGGGATTACAGGCATGAGCCACTGCTCCTGGCCACCTTTGCTTGGTGTTAAGTATGTATGGAACCTTATGATAGGACATAGTCGTAGTGGTGGTCAGACGTGGAAATGATGGGGAGACAAAAACATACATGTGAAATAAAACTCAGTATTTTAATAAAGTAGCACAGTTTCTATTGAAAAAATAAAAAATAAATAAAAATACAAAAATTAGCAGGCATGCCGGTGGGTGGTGGTATTACACGCGTGGGCCACCGTGCCCGGCCTTATCCCCGCCTTTCTACACTGAACCAATGTTCATCTTACCCATACTGATAGATGTTTCACAACTCCCTAAAATGTATGAGAGCAATCTGCGCCCGGACCACCCTTGGCACATGTCATCAGGACCTTCTGAGGCTGCATCACAGGGACGAATCTTCACGTCCTCAACCTTGGCAAAATAAACTTTCTAAATTAACTGAGATCTGCGGCCAGGCGTGGGGGTTCACGCCTGTAATCCCAGCACTTTGGGAGGCCGAGGCGGGTGGATCACCTGAGGTCAGGAGTTCGAGACCAGCTTGGTCAACATGGTGAAACCCATCTCTACTAAAAATACAAAAATTAGCCAGGCATGGTGGCGCAAGCCTGCAATCCCAGCTATCCGGGAGGTTGAGACAGGAGAATCGCTTGAACCCAGAGGCAGAGGTTGCAGTGAGCTGAGATCATACCACTGCCCTCCAGCCTGGGTAACAGAGTTAGACTCTGCCTCAAAACAAAACAATAAAAAAAATTAACCAGGCATGGTGGCAGGTGCCTGTAATCCCAGCTGCTTGGGAGGCTGAGACAGGAGAATTGCTTGAACCCGGGAGGTTGAGGTTGCAGTGAGCCGAGATCGCACCACTGCATTCCAGCCTGGTGACAAGAGTAAAACTCCATCTCAAAAAATAAAATAGGCCAGGTAAGGTGGCTCACGCCTGTCATCCCAGCACTTAGCGAGGCCGAGATGGGCAGATCATCTGAGGTCAGGAGTTAGAGAGCAGCCTGACCAACCTGGAGAAACCCCGTCTCTACTAACAATACAAAAATTAGCTGGGTGTGGTGGTGGGCACCTGTATTCCCAGCTACTGGGGAGGCTGAGGCAGGAGAATTGCTTGAACCCTGGAGGTGGAGGTTGCGGTGAGCCAAGATCACGCCATTGCACTCCAGCCTGGGCGACAGAGCGAGACTCTGTCTCAAAAAAATAAAATAATAAAATAAATAAAATAAAGGCCGGGCACGGTGGCTCACGCCTGTAATCCCAGCACTTTGGGAGGCCGAGGTGGGTGGATCATGAGGTCAGGAGATCGAGACCATCCTGGCTAACATAGTGAAACCCCGTCTCTACAAAAATACAAAAAATTAGCCGGGCGTGGTGGCGGGCGCCTGTAGTCCCAGCTACTTGGGAGGCTGAGGCAGGAGAATGGCATGAACCTGGGAGGCAGAGCTTGCAGTGAGCCAAGGTCACGCCACTGCACTCCAGCCTGGGTGACAGAGCGAGACACCGCCGAACAAATTAAAATAATAAAATAAATAAAATAAAGGCCGGGCACGGTGGCTCACGCCTGTAATCCCAGCACTTTGGGAGGCAGAGGCAGGCAGATCAACTGATGTCAGGAGTTTGAGAAAAGGCTGACCAACATGGCAAAAACCTCTGTCTATTAAAAATACAAAAAATTAGGCTGGGTGTGGTGGCTCACGCCTGTAATCCCAGCACTTTGGGAGGCCAAGGTGGGTGTATCACGAGGTCAGGAGATCGAGACCATCCTGGCTAACATAGTGAAACCCCATCTCTACTAAAAATACAAAAAATTAGCCAGCCGTGGTGGCAGGCACCTGTGGTCCCAGCTACTTGGGAGGCTGAGGCAGGAGAATGGCGTGAACCCAGGAGGCAGAGCTTGCAGTGAGCCGAGATCGCACCACTGCACTCCAGCCTGGGAGACAGAGCAAGACTCTGTCTCAAAAAATAATAATAATAATAAAATAATAAAATAAAGGCCGGGCACGGTGGCTCACGCCTGTAATCCCAGCACTTTGGGAGGCTGAGGCAGGCAGATCACCTGAGGTCAGGAGTTCGAGACCAGCTTGGTCAACATGGTGAAACCCATCTCTACTAAAAATACAAAAAATTAGGCTGGGCGTGGTGGCTCACGCCTGTCATCCCAGCACTTTGGGAGACTGAAGCAGGAGAATTGCTTGAACCCTGGAGGTGGAGGTTGCAGTGAGCTGAGATCACGCCACTGCACTCCAGCCTGGGCGACAGAGTGAGACTCTGTCTCAAAAAATAAAATAGGCCAGGTAAGGTGGCTCACGCCTGTCATCCCAGCACTTTGGAAGGCCAAGGTGGGTGTATCACGAGGTCAGGAGATCGAGACCATCCTGGCTAACATAGTGAAACCCTGTCTCTACTAAAAATACAAAAATTAGCTGGGCATGGTGGTGCAAGCCTGCAATCCCAGCTATCCGGGAGGCTGAGACAGGAGAATTGCTTGAACCCAGGAAGTGGAGGTTGCTGTGAGCTGACATCACACCAATGCACTCCAGCCTGGGTGACAGAGCGAGACTCTGTCTCAAAAAATAAAATAGGCCAGGTAAGGTGGCTCACGCCTGTCATCCCAGCACTTTGGGAGGCTGAGGCAGGCAGATCACCTGAGGTCAGGAGTTCGAGACCAGCTTGGTCAACATGGTGAAACCCATCTCTACTAAAAATACAAAAATTAGCCAGGCATGGTGGCAGGTGCCTGTAATCCCAGCACTTTGGGAGGCCGAGGCGGGTTGATCACCTGAGGTCAGGAGTTAGAGAGCAGCCTGACCAACCTGGAGAAACCCGTCACTACTAACAATACAAAAATTAGCAGGCATGCGGTGGGTGGTGGTATTACATGCGTGAGCCACCGCGCCCGGCCTTATCCCCGCCTTTCTACACTGAACCAATGTTCATCTTACCCATACTGATAGATGTTTCACAACTCCCTAAAATGTATGAGAGCAATCTGCGCCGGACCACCCTCGGCACATGTCATCAGGACCTTCTGAGGCTGCATCACAGGGACGAATCTTCACGTCCTCAACCTTGGCAAAATAAACTTTCTAAATTAACTGAGATCTGCAGCCAGGCGTGGGGTTCACGCCTGTAATCCCAGCTACTAGGAAGGCTGAGGCAGGAGAATCTCTTGAACCTGGGAGGTGGAGGTTGCAGTGAGCCGAGATAACGCCACAGCATTCCAGGCTGGGTGACAGAGTGAGATACTGTCAAAAAAAAAAAAAGAAAGAAAGAGAAAATGCAACCACCACTGGATAAAGAAAATGTGGTACATTAGGCTGGGAATGGTGGCACGTGCCTGTAATCTCAGCACTTTGGGAGGCCAAGGTGGGCAGATAACTGGACGTCAGGAGTTCGAGACCAGCCTGAGCAACATGGAGAAACCTTGTCTCTACTGAAAGTACAAAAATTAGCCAGGCATGCCGGTGGGTGGTGGTATTACACGTGAGCCACCGTGCCCGGCCTTATCCCCGCCTTTCTACACTGAACCAATGTTCATCTTACCCATACTGATAGATGTTTCACAACTCCCTAAAATGTATGAGAGCAAGCTGCGCCCGTACCACCCTCGGCACATGTCATCAGGACCTTCTGAGCCTGCGTCACAGGGACGAATCTTCATGTCCTCAACCTTGGCAAAATAAACTTTCTAAATTAACTGAGATCTGCGGCCAGGCGTGGGGTTCACGCCTGTAATCCCAGCACTTTGGGAGGCCGAGGTGGGCAGATCACCTGAGGTCAGGAGTTCGAGACCAGCCTGGCCAACATGGTGAAACCCCATCTCTACTAAAAATACAAAAATTAGCCAGGCATGCCGGTGGGTGGTGGTATTACATGCGTGAGCCACCGCCCAGCCATATTTTTTCTTTAAGAAAATAGGTTAAACAATTTGTTAAAAATTTTCCATGTTATTTCATTTCTGTAACAGTTGATATCTGGCTGTCCTTTTTACAATGCAGAGTAAGAACTTTCCCTACCGTGTTTGATAAATGTCGTCCTGGTTCCGTTGCCAAGAATGTGTTGTCCAAGTTGCCTGTTTAGTTTTTAAAGATGGAACTCCACCCTTTGCTTTTTTTTTTTTCTTCTTCTTTTTGACAGAGTGTCATTCTGTCGCCAGGCTGGAGTGCAGTGACACAATCGTGGCTCACCGCAACTTCCACCTCCCGGGTTCAAGCAATTCTTCTGCCTCAGACTCCAAAGTAGCCGGAACCACAGGCACCTGCCACCATGCCCGGCTAATTTTGTATTTTAGGTAGAGACAGGGTTTCGCCACGTTGGCCAGGCTGGTCTCAAACTCCTGACCTCGTGATCTGCCCACCTCGGCCTCCCAAAGTGCTGGGATTACAGGCGTGAGCCACTGCGCCCAGCCATATTTTTTCTTTAAGAAAATAGGTTAAACAATTTGTTAAAAATTTTCCATGTTATTTCATTTCTGTAACAGTTGAGATCTGGCTGTCCTTTTTACACTGCAGAGTAAGAACTTTCCCTACCGTGTTTGATAAATGTCGTCCTGGTTCCGTTGCCAAGTATGTGTTGTCCAAGTTGCCTGTTTAGTTTTTAATGATGGAACTCCACCCTTTGCTTTTTTTTTTTTTTTCTCTTCTTTTTGACGGAGTGTCATTCTGTCGCCAGGCTGGAGTGCAGTGACACAATCGTGGCTCACCACAACGTCCAACTCCCGGGTTCAAGCAATTATTCTGCCTCAGCCTCCCAAGTAGCCGGAACCACAGGCACCTGCCACCATGCCCGGCTAATTTTGTATTTTTGGTAGAGACAGGGTTTCACCATGTTGGCCAGGCTGGTCTAAAACTCTGACCTCAAGTGATCCGTCTACCTCGGCCTCCCAAAGTGCTGGGATTACAGGCGTGAGCCACTGCGCCCAGCCATATTTTTTCTTTAAGAAAATAGGTTAAACAATTTGTTAAAAATTTTCCATGTTATTTCATTTCTGTAACAGTTGATATCTGGCTGTCCTTTTTACAATGCAGAGTAAGAACTTTCCCTACCGTGTTTGATAAATGTTGTCCTGGTTCCGTTGCCAAGAATGTGTTGTCCAAGTTGCCTGTTTAGTTTTTAAAGATGGAACTCAACCCTTTGCTTTTTTTTTCTTCTTCTTCTTTTTGACAGAGTGTCGTTCTGTCGCCAGGCTGGAGTGCAGTGGCACGATCTCAGCTCACTGCAAGCCCCGCCTCCCGGGTTCACACCATTCTCCTGCCTCAGCCTCTGGAGTAGCTGGGACCACAGGTGCCCGCCACCACGCCCAGCTAATATTTGTGCTTTTAGTAGAGACGGGGTTTCACCATGTTAGCCAGGATGGTCTCGATCTCCTGACCTCGTGATCCGCCCCCCTCGGACTCCCAAAGTGCTGGGATTACAGGCATGAGCCACTGCTCCTGGCCACCTTTGCTTGGTGTTAAGTATGTATGGAACCTTATGATAAGACATAGTCGTAGCGGTGGTCAGACGTGGAAATGATGGGGAGACAAAAATATACATGTGAAATAAAACTCAGTATTTTAATAAAGTAGCACAGTTTCTATTGAAAAAATAAAAAATAAATAAAAATACAAAAATTAGCAGGCATGCCGGTGGGTGGTGGTATTACACGCGTGGGCCACCGTGCCCGGCCTTATCCCCGCCTTTCTACACTGAACCAATGTTCATCTTACCCATACTGATAGATGTTTCACAACTCCCTAAAATGTATGAGAGCAATCTGCGCCCGGACCACCCTTGGCACATGTCATCAGGACCTTCTGAGGCTGCATCACAGGGACGAATCTTCACGTCCTCAACCTTGGCAAAATAAACTTTCTAAATTAACTGAGATCTGCGGCCAGGCGTGGGGGTTCACGCCTGTAATCCCAGCACTTTGGGAGGCCGAGGCGGGTGGATCACCTGAGGTCAGGAGTTCGAGACCAGCTTGGTCAACATGGTGAAACCCATCTCTACTAAAAATACAAAAATTAGCCAGGCATGGTGGCGCAAGCCTGCAATCCCAGCTATCCGGGAGGTTGAGACAGGAGAATCGCTTGAACCCAGAGGCAGAGGTTGCAGTGAGCTGAGATCACGCCATTGCACTCCAGCCTGGGTGACAAGAGTAAAACTCCATCTCAAAAAATAAAATAATAAAATAAATAAAAATACAAAAATTAACCAGGCATGGTGGCAGGTGCCTGTAATCCCAGCTGCTTGGGAGGCTGAGACAGGAGAATTGCTTGAACCCAGGAGGTTGAGGTTGCAGTGAGCCGAGATCGCACCACTGTACTCCAGCCTGGGTGACAAGAGTAAAACTCCATCTCAAAAAATAAAATAGGCCAGGTACGGTGGCTCACGCCTGTCATCCCAGCACTTAGCGAGGCCGAGATGGGCATATCATCTGAGGTCGGGAGTTAGAGAGCAGCCTGACCAACCTGGAGAAACCCCGTCACTACTAACAATACAAAAATTAGCTGGGTGTGGTGGTGGGCGCCTGTATTCCCAGCTACTGGGGAGGCTGAGGCAGGAGAATTGCTTGAACCCTGGAGGTGGAGGTTGCGGTGAGCTGAGATCACGCCATTGCACTCCAGCCTGGGTGACAGAGCGAGACTCTGTCTCAAAAAAATAAAATAATAAAATAAATAAAATAAAGGCCGGGCACGGTGGCTCACGCCTGTAATCCCAGCACTTTGGGAGGCCGAGGTGGGTGGATCATGAGGTCAGGAGATCGAGACCATCCTGGCTAACATAGTGAAACCCTGTGTCTACTAAAAATACAAAAAATTAGCTGGGCGTGGTGGTGGGCACCTGTAGTCCCAGCTACTTGGGAGGCTAAGGCAGGAGAATGGCATGAACCCGGGAGGCAGAGCTTGCAGTGAGCCAAGGTCATGCCACTGCACTCCATCCTGGGTGACAGAGTGAGACTCTGCCTAAAAAAAAAAAAAATACAAAAATTAGGCTGGGTGCGGTGGCTCACGCCTGTAATCCCAGCACTTTGGGAGGCTGAGGCAGGCAGATCACCTGAGGTCAGGAGTTTGAGACCAGGCTGACCAACATGGCAAAAACCTGTGTCTATTAAAAATACAAAAATTAGGCCGGGTGCAGTGGCTCACACCTGTAATCCCAGCACTTTGGGAGGCCAAGGTGGGTGTATCACGAGGTCAGGAGATCGAGAGCATCCTGGCTAACATAGTGAAACCCTGTCTCTACTAAAAATACAAAAAATTAGCCAGGCGTGGTGGCAGGCACCTGTAGTCCCAGCTACTTGGGAGGCTGAGGTAGGAGAATGGCATGAACCCAGGAGGCAGAGCTTGCAGTGAGCCGAGATCGCACCACTGCACTCCAGCCTGGGCAACAGAGCAAGACTCCGTATAAAAAAATATATATATATACAAAAATTAGGCTGGGCGTGGTGGCACGTGCCTGTAATCTCAGCTACTCAGGAGGCTGAGGCAGGAGAATCACTTGAACCCATTGCGTAGGTTGCAATGAGATGAGATCGCACCATTGCACTCCAGCCTGGGCGTCAAGAGTGAAATTCTGTCTAAAAAACATACATACATATATATTTTACAGAGTCTAACTCTTTTTTCCTTTTTTGAGATGGAGTTTTGCTCTTGTTGCCCAGGCTGGAGTGCAACAGTGTGATCTTGGCTCATTGCAACCTCTGCTTCCTAGGTTCAAGTAATTCTGCCTCAGCCTCCCAAGTAGCTGGGATTACTGGTGCACGCCACCATACCCGGCTAATTTTCTTTCTTTCTTTATCTATCTATCCAAGACAGAGTCTTGCTCTGTCACCCAGGCTGGAATGCAATGGACCTATCTCACCTCACTGCAACCTCCGCCTCCAGGGTTCAAGTGATTCTCCTGCCTCAGCTTCCCCAGTAGCTGGGATTACAGGCACCCGCCACCACACCCGGTGAATTATTTGTATTTTTAATAGAGATGGGGTTTCGCAGTGTGGGGCAGGCCGGTCTCGAACTCCTGATCTCAAGTGAGCCGCCCACCTCAGCTTCCCAAAGTGCTGGGATGACAGGCATGAGCCACAGCGCCCAGCCTAATTTTTGTATTTTTAATAGAGACAGATTTTTGCCATGTTGTCCAATCTGGTCTCAAACTCCTGACCTCAGGTGATCCATCCGCCTTGGCCTCCTAGAGTGCTGGAGTCTCACTCTATTGCCCAGGCTGCAGTGCAGTGGTGCGATCTCGGCTCACTGCAGGCTCTGCCTGCCAGGTTCACGCCATTCTCCTGCCTCAGCCTCCTGAGTAGCTGAGACTACAGGTGCCCGCCACCATGCCCAGCTAATTTTTTGTATTTTTAGTAGAGACGGGGTTTCACTATGTTAGCCAGGATGGTCTCGATCTCCTGACCACGTGATCCGCCTGCCTCGGCCTCCCAAAGTGCTAGGATTACAGGCATGAGCCACTGCGCCCGGCCAATTTTTGTATTTTTTAGTAGAGACGGGGTTTCGCAGTGTGGGGCAGGCCGGTCTCGAACTCCTGACCTCAAGTGAGCCACCCACCTCGGCTTCCCAAAGTGCTGGGATGACAGGCGTGAGCCACCACGCCAAGCCTAATTTTTGTATTTTTAATAGAGACAGATTTTTGCCATGTTGTCCAATCTGGTCTCAAACTCCTGACCTCAGGTGATCCATCCGCCTTGGCCTCCTAGAGTGCTGGAGTCTCACTCTATTGCCCAGGCTGCAGTGCAGTGGTGCGATCTCGGCTCACTGCAGGCTCTGCCTGCCAGGTTCACGCCATTCTCCTGCCTCAGCCTCCTGAGTAGCTGAGACTACAGGTGCCCGCCACCATGCCCAGCTAATTTTTTGTATTTTTAGTAGAGACGGGGTTTCACTATGTTAGCCAGGATGGTCTCGATCTCCTGACCACGTGATCCGCCTGCCTCGGCCTCCCAAAGTGCTAGGATTACAGGCATGAGCCACTGCGCCCGGCCAATTTTTGTATTTTTTAGTAGAGACGGGGTTTCACCTTGTTGGTCAGGCTGGTCTCGAACTCCCGACCTCAGGTGGTCCACCCGCCTCAGCCTCCCAAAGTGCTGGGATGACAGGCATGAGCCACCTCCCTCAGCCAACTCTAAAATATTTGAAGAGATTTATTCTGAGCCAAATATGACTGACCCATGGCCCATGATACAGTCTCAGGAGGTCCTGAGAACAGGTGCTGAAGGAGGTCAGGGGCACCCCTTGGTTTTATACATTTTAGGGAGACACGAGACCTTGATCAACATGTGTAAGATGCAGCTTGCTTCTGTCCAGAAAGGCAGGGGTAAAACTGGAAGTGGGGGCTTCCAGCTCATGGGTAGCTAAGACACAAAAGATTGCATTCTCGGCTGGGCACAGTGGCTCAGGCCTGTCATTCCAGCACTTTGGGAGGCCGAGACGGGCAGATCACCTGAGGTCAGGAGTTCGAGACCAGTCTGAGCAACATGGAGAAACCACGTCTCTACTAAAAATACAAAATTAGCCACGCAGTCACGGTGGCTCATGCCTGTCATCCCAGCACTTTGGGAGGCCAAGGTGGGCAGATCACCTGAGGTCGGGAGTTTGAGACCAGCCTGAGCAACATGGAGAAACCCCGTCTCTACTAAAAATACAAAATTAGCCAGGCAGGCACGGTGGCTCATGCCTGTCGTCCCAGCACTTTGGGAGGCCGAGGTGGGCAGATCACCTGATGTCGGGAGTTCGAGACCAGCCTGAGCAACATGGAGAAACCCCATCTCTACTAAAAATACAAAAATTAGCCGGGCGTGCTGGCACGTGCCTGTAATCCCAGATACTCCAGAGGCTGAGGCAGAAGAATCGCTTGAACCTGGAAGGTGGAGGTTACAGTGAGCCAAGATTGCACCATTGCACTCCAGCCTGGTGACAAAGGGAGACTGCATCTCAAAAAAAAAAAAAAAAAAGACAAGACAAGACATCCATAAAGATCCCTGAATTGCCTAGGACCACTGAGCAGTCTGCCACAGCCCCATCCCAGAGGCTCATGGCCCCAGCCTCGGAGCCCGCCGGCTGAGTGCGCTCTCTGGGGCACGGTGGAGATTTGGGGTGAGTGAAGGCCTCTGTGGGAGGGGTGATTTGGGGTGAGTGGGGGTCTCTGTGAGGGATGGAGATTTGGGATGAGTGGAGGTCTCTGTAAAGGATGGAGATTTGGGGTGAGTGGGGTGTATCTGATGGATGAAGATTTGGGGTGAGTGGGCGTCTCTGAGGGATGGAGATTTGGGGTGAGTAGGGGTCTCTCTCTCTGAGGGATGGAGATTGGGGTGAGTGGGGGTCTCTGTGAGGGATGGAGATTTGGGGTGAGTGGGGGGTCTCTCTGAGGGATGGAGATTTGGGGTGAGGGGTGTATCTGATGGATGAAGATTTGGGGTGAGTGGGGGTCTCTGAGGGATGGAGATTTGGGGTGAGTGGGGGTCTCTCTGAGGGATGGAGATTGGGGTGAGTGGGGGTCTCTCTCTGAAGGATGGAGATTTGGGGTGCATGGGGGTCTCTCTCTGAGGGATGGAGATTTGGGGTGAGTGTGGATCTCTCTCTGAGGGATGGAGATTTGGGGTGAGTGTGGATCTCTGAGGGATGGAGATTTGGGGTGAGTGGGGGTCTCTGTGAGGGATGGAGATTTGGGGTGAGTGGGGGTCTCTCTCTGAGGGATGGAGATTTGGGGTAAGTCGGGGTCTGTCTCTCTGAGGGATGGGGATTTGGAGTGAGTGGGGGTCTCTCTCTGAGCGATAGAGATTTGGGGTAAAGACCATCCATGGGGTGATGATCAGTAACGCAGTAACTGGATCACATTTTCTCTCCTGCATTTTTTCCTGGAACTGGGTTTGGGCCTAAATAGCTTGGATGCTCTTTCTTCGGAGCCAAGATTGAGACACAGGGGGAATAAGGTGGCAAGCACCTATAATCCCAGCTACTTGGGAGGCTGAGGAGGGAGGACTGCCTGAACCTGGGAGATGGAGGTTTCGGTGAGCCGAGATCCCACCACGGCACTCCAGCCTGGCCAACAAGAGCAAAAGTCCATCTCGAAAAAAATTAAATCAAAAAAAAAAGGGCAGGCCGGGCGCAGTGGCTCATGCCTGTAATCCCAGCAGTTTGGGAGGCTGAGGCAGGTGGATCACTTGAGGTCAGGAGTTTGAGACCAGCCTGACTAACATGGTGAAACCCCGTCACTCCTAAAAATACAACAATCAGCCAGGCACGGTGGCAGGCACCTGTAATCCCAGCTACTCGGGAGGCTGAGGCAGGAGAATTGCTTGAACCCAGGAGACGGCGGTTGCAGTGAGCTCAGATCATGCCATTGCACTCCAGCCTAGGTGACAGAGCAACACTCTGTCTTGGAAAAATACATTTTAAAAAATAATAATAATAAATAAATAAAATTAGCCAAGCGTGGTGATGCATGCTTGTCATCCCAGCTACTCGGAAGGCTGAGGCAGAATAATTTCTTGAACCTAGGAGGCAGAGGTTGCAGTGAGCTGAGATCGCACAACTGCACTCCAGCCTGGGCAACAAGAGCTAAAGTCTGCCTCAATCAATCAATCAATCAATAAAATTAAATAAATAAATAAATAAATGAATAGGGCCGGGCACGGTGGCTCATACCTGTAATCCCAGCACTTTGGGAGGCCGAGGCAGGCGGAACACTTGAGGTCAGGAGTTCCAGACCAGGCTGACTAGCGGTGAAACCTCCATCACTCCTAAAAATACAAAAATTAGCTAGGCGTGTTGGCGGGCACCTGTAATCCCAGCTACTCGGGAAGATAAGGCAGGAGCATCGCTTGAACCTGGGAGGCAGAAGTTGCTGTGAGCCGAGATCACACCAGTGCATTCCAGCCTGGGCAACAAGAGCAAAACTCCATCTAAAAAAAAAAAAAAAACAAAAAAAACAAAAAACAACACACAGCAACCCTCCTCTTCCCAGCTGAGTCATCCCACCTGTGGCTTCCCACTCAGTGCTTGCTTTCAGGGTGTGAGAATATGCCCTCAGGCCTAGGGCCGAACCCCACAGGAGAAAACAGCGGGGGGCTGGCCGGCAAAGATACTGGGAGACCCCCCAAGCCAGGAAGGTCCCCCCACCCTCCCCGCCCAGGAAGGACCCAGCATGTGGGAGTTACACCCCAGTTTGCGGGTCTCCCAGCCCAGGATGTTTTATCAACACTTAGCAAACCAGAGAGCGTCCTGGCCTTCTTGAAGGCATCTGATTTCTCTTTTCTTGTGAAGATTTTTCAAGCCAAGTGCTGGAGGTGGGAAGGGGGTTTCCGAGGCACCAACAGACAAGATAACTCCAGGAGATAAGGATGCTGAGAGTTTTCAGGCAGAGCCGGTTCTGCGAACACCAGGAAATAGAAACAACACGCAAACTACCGGCCTGGCAGGGCAGCTCACGCCTGTCATCCCAGCTACCCAGAAGGCTGAGGCAGAAGAATAACTTGAGCCTAGGAAGCAGAGGTTGCAGTGAGCTGAGATCGCACCACTGCACTCCAGCCTGGCCAACGTGGTGAAACCCCGTCTCTACTAAAAATACAAAAATTAGCTAGGCATGTTGGC